>PVJO010001720.1:0-161693 GCA_004026905.1 Hystrix cristata
GAGGTGTTTGGGACACACACAAGGTCTTCCTAAGCTATAGTTGGGAGACATTGCCAAAGACTGCCTGGAGGAAGAGCACTATAGGGCAAGCAGGGTGGGAAGCAGCTGGGTCAAAGGGAAAGCAGGGAAAGAGCAGCTGAAAATAACGCAGTCGGTGTAGAGATCAGAGAGGCAGAGGCACAAGACACAGCAGCAGAACCGAGGAAGGGACCACCTCTCCTGCAGAGTGGGGAGGGTGCTGCTGTACACAACCAGACTTTGAGGGATAAGTAGGAGCCCGTCAGCTTGACAGGAAAAAGCCAGCTGAGGACTTCCTACTCCTCACTCAGGTCTCGTCCAGCCTGATGCACTCCAGGCCATGCAGCCCGACTAGAGGCTTCCTGGAGCTTCCTTCCTGAGCCCTCTCAGCAGTGGTGAGCCTTTGGTACCTGACAGTCCTGCAGTTATTAGAGTATCTGTCAGCCTTCCTGCTGGACAAGAGCTCCAGAGAGCAGGCCATTCACAGCACTTGCTATTTTGACCTCACCATGTGGCCTGGTTCTGGGGAAATAAGGGGACTCAGGAAATACTTTATAAATGATTTGATAAATAAATGTCAGCAAACCAAAATTAGCATGATCTGGAGAGGGAGCAAAATGGGAGAGAAAACAATAAGAGACAACCTCAGAAAGGTTACAAAAAGCACTGAAGCCCGGCTGCAAAGCTTGGGGTTTGCCTATTGCATGTGTGGGAATCCTGGAACTATCTCACACCATTAGTCACTTGGCCCAGCGTGTTTTGGGAGGCTTTTTCTGGTCGCAATGACCATGGCACAGACAGCAAATGGAAAGGACTGGAAATAGAGGCAGGCAGACAAACGGCCTCACTTTTACAGAAGATTAAACTCAGCAACAGGTTAGTTACCCGCTAACTGTGAGCCTGGGCCTTCGTTCTGTGAGCGCGGCCAGAGAGCAGGTGCGGAGCACACAGAGAGCTGTAAGGTAAAGGAGGCCTGCCCCTATCGGCAAAGGCAGATGAAGTACTAAAAAGAAATGTTTTCGAAAGCATAAAAACACCAGAAGAAGGATGTCATCACAGAAAGTTACAAAGTTTCTTTGAGAAAAGGACAAATATGAATAGAAAATTTTAAAATGGGCGAATAAAACTCAGAGAAATTTGAAGAAAAAAGGAAGTGAAGCAAGGGTATGACACCAGTTATGAAACAAAGCAGAACTGAAGGGAAATCGCAGGCAGCTACGGTAATGAGAAGGGATAATGACAGAGTGGGGTGCTGGAGGAAGCGCAAAGGGTTGGATCCCCGGGAAAAAGAAGAAATGAGCTGAGAATTAAGGGGCCCTAGAGAGGAGACAAAGACGGTGCAGTCTTGGTTTATGTTCTCTTTGATGCAGGCTCTGAAACAAGACTTTGAAGGCAAGTAGTCTGTTTAGAGGTGATTCTTAAAAATCAATAGAGAAGTGAAGACGTGAGACTGAAAAGGGAAGGCAGCCAATAAAGGGGATCTAGCCCCACTAGAGTGCTAGCCAGTGTAGACACCCACATCCTGGCGGAGAGGTGCAGTGTGCAACTAGCCAGAGTCCACAGGTACCCAGAGCCTGTGGGGAGATGACCCTGCCTGCTACGGGTAGTTGGTGGGTTTGGCAGCAGGAAGCACGGCAGTGGTCTCCAGCCTTTCTTGGCACCAGGGACCTGTTTCGTGGAAGACCCCTTTCCCAGGGACCAATGGGTAGAGGGTTTTTCCCCACACATTAGATTCTCACAAGGAACTGGGGCGACCTGGGTTCCTCACTTGTGTAGCGCACAGTACAGTAAATCTAATGCCCCCACGGAAGGCAGGAGGCGGAACTCAGTCCGTAAATGCAGGTGAAGTTGGTAAGCTTGCCTACCTCACCTCCCGCTGCGATGCCAGCTTGCCCCAGTAGAGGATGTTAACGGCTGTCAGCTTGTATTTTCTCTGGGAAGTAGAACACACTATTTTCTGCTGAAGTTGAAGGAAGAGGAGGTGGGCGCTAAGCGGAAGAAATGGGGCAGACTGGAAATGCACACCGTGGACTGCGAATCATAAGGTGACTCACCGTAAATTCTTCCTCATAACAACCTGTCAAAAGAATGAGCAAACAAAGGGCTGGTGGCTTAAGAGGGACAGGTTGTTATGAGGAAGAATTTACTGTGAGTCACCTTAGGATTGGCGGTCTGTGGTTTTCTCCAGCACTGCTCCAGCATCCTGGTTAGAGGCAGTAAGCGGCGGGATGGTGGAATTCATTCTGACTGAGGACTTAGCCAGGCAGGTGCAGTGAAAGGACAGTGAAGTAATGGAGTTGAGAATGGGACAAGAAAACCTTCTAAATGGTGCCCCACGTGCATGCATCTGCAATCCGACCAAGGCGCAGCTCCACTTGCGAGCTTTCGGGTGCACGTTCAGTTCTATTTTTCATGAAACACTTGAAGTCTTCTGATATGTCCACCTCATCAACAGCTTCTGCTGTCCTATCTAATAGTCAGTGCTTGTCTTTAATACATTTTAAAAACTAAAGTATTTATTCATATTCACAGATACTCTATACATTAAAAAGAAAATGATAAGTGCTGGTATAAATGAATGGACACAGAAGTTGCACGAAGTATATGGAGTATAGTCCCTTTTCAAAAAAGATTATCTAGGTAAATGTATGCATTTAAAATGTAGAGGAATACACTGCAAATTGTGACAGTGACTATCTCTACTGGGTTACTTAGGGATTCTGCTCCATACTCTTGGAACACTTATGATTCACTGAATATCTTTTTTTTTTTAACTGAGGATTTTACTTGGGATTTACAATATCTGTGGTGTGTGCAATGTAATTTTATACCAATGTAACTTTAAGAAGGCTTGACATTTTATTCAGCGGGATTTATCTGGCTGCTGTGGTGCTTCTGCACGTGGCCCAGTGGAGCCATATGTAGAAGATAGTGGATTTCCAATTACCTCTCTAAGAGAAGAGAATGGGAACACAGAAAATCAAAACGCATACGTGTTTGTCTTTAGACTGTGTGTGGCCTTTCTATGTGGGTATGGGTGCTGTAGACATGAAACCCTGTTAGTGGAAAATCAAGAGTGTCCTAAGGTTAATAAAATTTGTAAGAACAGGGTCACGATCTGACTGGGCGTCAGTTAAGCTTTCAAATCTCCGTAGTGGATTGATCATTCAACACGGCACTCGCAGGAGAAATTCTGTCCTGCCTCCATCAAACCGATGCAACTCACTTGCACCTTGTTCTCATAGCCCTTGCCGGAGACTCTTGTAATCTTCTCCCAGAAAACGAGACTTCTGATGTTCTTTTTTATTCTGCCTTTTAAAAAATTTCTACTAAGCTATTTTTACTACAGTCATTCACTGCTACTGGGATTTTTGCAGAAGGTTAATAGTACTCATAAAATGAAGGGCAAAGCACCAAAGAGACAATCTTGAAGGAATAGTCTGTAACTGTTGGGTCAGGGCAAGAACGCTGCAAGGTTTTGCAATCTCTAGTTTGGGGTCAAGGACACCTTCAACCTTCTGTACTGAGTTTTCTTTACCTGCTGGGCCCAGTATTTACTGCCTCTCTTCTATGCTCTGAGGCTTCCCGCTATATCAGGAGCTCACAGAAGGACTGAGTGCATTCCTGCAATGTCCCGACCCACTGCTTAGACCACTTGTCAACTCTGGCAGCTGTTACAGTTGCATGGGGCGCTTTGAGAAAACTCCTCTGCCTGGGCTTTTCCTCAGACCGACTAAACCAGAATCCCTGGTGGGGCAGGTCATTATTTCCCCAGATGGTCCTACCTGCTCAGCCAGCGTTGAGGATCACTGCCCCAGACAAGGAGCCCCAGACTGGCTTCCTGTGCAGCTGAGAGGCAGCCCCAGCTCGCCGCCAGAGTTCCTGGCTCAACAGTAGCCGAGTCGGCCCTGGAGGCTGGGAAATCTGAGTACATTTTGCTTCTCACGCTGCGTGGAGGGGGCATAGCCAGAGAGCAGGCCAGATGCCGCTTTTGATGACCAGTGCAAGAAGCAGGTAACTAGTAGCAGGTGGGGTGTTTGTTTTCCACTTAGCTTTGGTCCCCAGTTTAAATTTTGTGGCTTTTGTGTGTGTGTATGTGGTACTGGAGATTGAACACAGGGCCTTCAAACTGAGCTGCATCCCCAGCCCGCTTTATTTTATTTTATTTTATTTTATTTTATTTTACTATATTTTGAGACAGTGTCTTGCTAAATCTCTAAATTGCCCAGGCTGTGCCCAAACTTGGTATCTTCCTGCCTTATCCTCCAAAGTGCTGAGATTACAGGTACACACCGACACATCTGGCTTGCAGCATTTTTAAATGTTTTAGTATATTTATGACTATCCATGTGTCACTTCAGAATAATCGATAATCAATTTTTCTGAGGTTTGTTTGTTAAGATGGGTACATTCTAATGCTGACTTTGACTCTCACTGAGGTCTCTGGAAAAGTCATTCATCTTCTGTGGAACTTATGTTGTTGTAGATACTATCTCTTTGGAAATAAACAGAAAAGAAACATTTAATGAATTCCTGTTGTATGCTGAGTACTGTGCTAAACACTAACATATACTATTGGAATCATTAAGATTGTGGCTGTGGAGTTGGACCTCCTGACTAGCAAACAAATTCAAATTAGAATGGCTGTGATTTTCAATGAGATAATATTTGTAAAATGCATATCACAGTGTGGGGCACAATGTAAGTCTCAAAAAAAAATCGAAGGTGAACTAATTATCTGTGGGTGTAATTTCAGGTGTATCTGAAAGGGAATGAAAAAAAATACTCTTCAGAGTTTTTGGAAAATAAAAGAATTCATTTTAGAATGAACCGCCTAGGACCTGAGAGGCAGTTGACCTGTCTCCTGGTGTTGGAGTGACAGTAATGCACAAGACAGATAGAACCGCTGTCCTTGTGGAGAGGACCCTGGACTGTCCGCCCCACCTTTCCTTCAGGAACTGTCATGCAGGGTGCATACCAGACCCTTTGATGGTAACTTCTTCACCACAGTTGTATGCTCATTCCTACTTAACAGAAAGGTCTGTTCGCTCAGTGAACAGGCCCTGAGATTCCTGACCCGCCACGAAATGGTCAAAGGTGGACCCTCACTGCACAGGTAGCTTTGCTCCCCCAGGAGTTCCCTCTGGGGATATCTCCTTTCTTCCCCACAGGCAGGACCCCTGGTTCCAGCAGGAGGAGACATGGTGCCATCACTGCTTTAAGACAGCAAATGCTTGTATTGTCCTACCATACTGACTCCTTAGATCCATGCTAACTTCCTGGCTACCGTCCAGAATGTTCTCCTCACGTATATTTGAATATGGTTGGTGAATATCCAGAACGTTAACTCAAATAAAGACCACAGATGGATTCATTCTGATTAACTCATTTCCAAGCAATGAATTAATAAGAACAGGATCAGCAAGCAACGAACAAGTTCATTGAACATTTCTTCTCTGCTGATCATTTCCCCTCTGCTGTTCTTGAATTCATTCATTCACAAGCACCTTCTACGTGCCAGATTTTATATAGTCTCCGGGGATAGCCAGAGGTCATTCTGAGATATTAGTAGTTTTGAAAATGTCTCAAGAAGGCCTGCTTTCTGTGCTTGAAAACAGCCCAAAATACTGTTGAGATAAAAATGTAAGATTGATATTATTTGATATCTCGAATTAGCTAAATTTCTGGATAAGATTCCATATCGTGTTAGGACATTTCACTCAATCCCTATATAATTGGGACCACATGGCTGTAATATCATCTCTTTGCCAAAGCCTGGCTGGGTCACCAGTGTTCAGACAACGGAAGTTCATTACCAGACCAGACTCCCAGGGGCTTCTCCTGTATCACAATTAACTTTTTTTGTGTGCTGGGGATCGAACTCAGGGCCTTGTGCTTGCAAGGCAAGCACTGTAACCACTGAGCTAAATCCCTGGCCCCCCACAATTAACTTTTCAACATAGTGTATCATTCAAAGAAGACTCTATGTGAAATATGGATTAAGAGGAATCTCCTAAGATTAAAGATGTACCAATATGGTTTTGGATTGCTCCATTTTCTTCTTTGACACATTAAGTTTCTACATATAATTACTGAAAAGAGAAGGTCTCTATCCTTCAGTTATAAATAGTCCAAGAGTCTGTGCATAAAAAGTCTATGCATCCCTTTATAGATGGATGACACAAAAATATCCAATCCACTTGATGTAGCTATGAATTTTCCATTAGGAAAATGACATTATAGATTTTTCTTAAAAAGCTGAAATCATTAAAAGTTGTTATCCATCAGACACAGATGAAATAAGCTAATCCTCAAATGGAAATTTGTAAATCTGCTTGGAGACAGGAGAACTGAGTTAATTTGAGTGTAACTTTTTTATTTTTAGGTTTTTACTAAATTATCCATTATATATTCTCTCAGTTTTAATTGTTCTACCTTTAAAAAGTTTCTTAGTCAAAATGTGCACAAATAATTTTGTATTCTTACTTTGGGTTTTTCTTAATAATATTTAATACTCTAAACATCATGAAGTTCACAGCCCAAGAGGTAGACTTTAAAAGGACTATCGTAAGATATTCTTTCATCCTTTTTGTTTTTTACAATGTATTATCCTTCTTGTTTTTACCTAGAAAGTTTCTTTGCCTTGCCATAGAATTAAAATTTATTTCCTAGCAGATCCTGACAGCCCAGTGTGTACACACTATGCTTTTTACATATGGAGCTATTTGAAATTATTAGTGTTTGGAGGAGAACAATTCACTGAACTATCAAAAAAAAAATCTCTGCACAAAGATGAAGATTTGATATGAAAACTTCAGAAATAAAAGAAAATGCAAAAAGAAAAATGCAAACTTCTTGACAATAATGTTTTCCCAGAGAGTTCTTATAGTAACTTATAGTAGAAAAACAAAGGATGTCTAAAAATAAATATATATTTGACCACATATTATATTCTAGGCACTGTGCTAAGAATTCACAGAAAAACAAACCAAAAAGGATTTTCCACCTTAGTAGATCCTATTTTAAAAGATGACACTGAGGGTTTAGAGATTTAGCTCAAGTGGTAGAGTGCTTGCCTAGCAAGCACCAAGCCCTGAGTTTGATCCTCAGCAGCTAAAACGAAAAAACAAAAAACAAAAAACAAACAAACAAAAAAGACATTGAATATATTTGAATTTGTTTTATAAATCAGAAATTGCCATTTAACCCTAGTGTCCCATAGTAGATGTGTAGTTTTATTCAAATACTGTGTAACTACATTCAAACAACAGTAACTACATTAACTGTTGTACACGTTTCTTACAAGAGTTCTTCAAACAACACAACGAAGTCTCACTGATGCTGCGTGCTGGTTTTAAGTGCCCTGGAAACTTGGTTATAAAAAATAGTTTTCAATATGTCAGTGTCTGGATAAGAAGATATGAGGAACTGTAACGAAGAATCTTAAGACAAAATATTGAAAAAAATGTAAACACTGCCTCTTTTTCCTGTCCAGAAAGTAAGAAGAGCTGTTAATTTGTTGAAACCCATGGTTATGAATGGATTTTCCACTATTAAAGATTTTTTAAAAATAACTTTTGCTTGGGCTGGGGATTTAGCCCAGTGGTTAGAGTGTTTGCCTCACAAGCACAAGGCCCTGAATCTGATCCCCAGCACCAAAAAATAAAAAAAAAAACTTTTGCTTTTGAATATAACGTTAATAATATGCATTTCAATGATGTGAGCAAAAAGAAACATGTAGAGAAGAGAAAAAATGTATCTAAAGACTGAGGGCTTTATTTTATTTTAAATTTTCCTAACAGGCCCAGTGTGGTCCATCGATCCAGAAATTACACCTTCAAAAGGAAATTTAAGGAGATGAAGCTACAGGTTTAAATTAAACCAATAATTCTAACATCCATATGTAGTGGGCTGTCATTTCTGGACAAGATTCGGTGTACTGAAATCCTATCCCATGTCATGCTCACACAGCTTCCAGAGAGGAGTGTTGACCCTTGCAATCTGCTTTAGAACCCAAAATCACCTCCTGCAAATTTCAAAACCACCTCTTCTAAAATTCGTATCTCTGTCCTTCTTCCTCTTTCCTTCTCAAGCCACTCCCTTGTCTTTAAATTGTACTGATCAGATGAATGAAGAAACAGAACAAAATGGTTCCAGGCAGACTTCCCTGAAACAAATCTCAAAACAAAATGGAACTGGCAGTATTCCTTGACACCTAAATACAAAAATCTTTAAAAGGATAAAAGGAAATGTTAAACATTTGTATAAAGTCTATAAGGATCATGATGAGCCGTATGGCAAGCTCAGCCATTTAACCCTCAGAGCCTCAGGTTTACAGCCAGGCTTGAAGAAGATCAAGTGTCCAATGCTCCACAGGTTTTCTTGGAAGCCCAGCCAGCCAGCCCCACCCCAGCCTTGCCTTATTGAAGACTTTGTGCCCCTCTGCCCCTGGACAGCTGCCCCAGCATCCCTTCTGCAGTGAGCACATCCCATTAGTGCCATGGTTGACTTCTGAAGGGTTTGAAGGCTACCTGTCACAGATAGCTCTGTGCCTGAGATTGGAGAGAGATGCTACTCACAAGATGACAAAATCCTAAGAAAAGTCCTGATCTCACGTACAGTTGAAAGAATGCATGAAAAAGGAAGTGGGGCAGAGGACTGGGGACAAGTATGTGGCCCCTATAGCCACAGAGGGCAGAAAGAGGTGTAAGGGAAGGAAGTATGAGTGGAAAAGTCATTCAGCAGGAAGAACATGGGCAGGTCCCTAAAACAGGACGTTGTTACAGGCATTTAGAACAAGTACTTGAGCAGAGCAGAGAGCAGGGTGAACTGGGGAGAGTGAGGCACTCGGCTGCAGGGACCACGGCAGACCCTGCAGAGCCGACATAAGGATTAGAGCTGATGCAGGAAAGCACCCAGCACAGAAGAATCTAGAGAAACAGTGGATCCATATGGGGGAAGCTGAGAATTTCTTTCTCATTTGGCCATAGTTTCCTATTTTACTAAATACTTATATAGAAAGTCTAAGTAGTGGAAAGAGTTTTAAATAATATTTAGTCCTTTAAAATGTGTGTGTGTGTGTGTGTGTGTGCGTGCGTGCGTGCGTGTGTGTGTATTCTTTACCTGTAAATGGGAGTTTTACTTGCACTTCACCTGCCTGAGAGGCACACTTTTATTCTACATAGTAACCACTTCTTTGTCTGGTTTTATTGCTATTTCAAGCTCTTCTGTGAAGTGCAGGTGTGAAAATCCCTGCCCTCACCCCCAGAGAGCCTGGGTGATATTAATTTCTTCTTTCAAGAAAAGGTAATCAAAGTAAAAAGAAAAAGCTAGGTTGTTATCACATTTGTTAACTCTGGCCAGATGCTCATTAGCAACACGCCAGAAGCCAAAAATGAAAGATCAGACTGCAGCTTGGATCCAAAAATAAGGGCCAGGCTCTGTGGAAAACACTGGCAGCTGCGAGCCAGAACAAGGAGGAACACTTCGCCTGCATCATCTGCAGAAGATGGAGCCATGTGCTGTGTCCCAGCACCCAGACGCAGGTCTACATCCAGTTTTTCTGTCATGGCCACAGCAGGGCTGCCTCTGAGTCACCTGGGATGTTTTTTAAACATACAAATAACTGGGCTGCACCTCAGACTACGGAATCTAGGCGGGGTTCCTAGGACATTCTAAAGCATACAACTCTTGGGACTGAGAGGCATAACTAATGCTGGTGCTGTGATAAAAGCTTATCAGATTTCACTGAGTCCTCCTAAAAGTCCTGTGAATGAGTTAGTACTCCCACAACCCCACTCTGCTAATGAGTGGTGCAGTCAGCACTACAGCCCAGCCCACCTGATCTCTCCCTGCTTCTCTAGTGGGAGGTATCTCCGTTCCGTGCCCTTCTACTGGCAGGAGGTGACAGGGGCAAGAGGCCAATCCCTCATCTCTGTCACCTGTCTGTGCATCCCCAGCCCTATCAGCAAAGACTCCCCCTCAGGCCATATTTCTGAGAATCTGAGTTCTGTTTTGTTTTGAGGCTGCATTAATTTACCTCTCTTGATGAAAGAACCTTGACCTTCTCCATACCGTCCTGTGCGTAAGGAAGCAGGTAAGGGAGTGTGTCTGCTGAATGTAAATCCTAGCTCCAACTCTGCTACTTTCTAGTTACTTCAATTTGGCCAAATCACTTAAGCTCTGAAAATAGGGACAGTAGCAGAGTAAAAGATGAGAAAGGCGGTTTGGGATACTGATCAAGTGTCAAAGTTATGACTCTACAAGATAAGGGAAAACCTGAGAACCTGTCATAGTATAGGAGGAAACTCAGAGGAAATACAGCTAAATGTACTGCTAGATGTTGTATCCTTGAACAGAAAAACTGCACAATTCAGAAAAGGCCTGTAAAGGCAGATGTGGTGGCACACACCTGTAATCCCAGCACTCAGGAGGCTGAGGCAGGAGGATTGCCATGAGCTCAAGGCCAGCCTGAACTGCATAGTGAGTCCCTGTCTTTGAAAGGAGAAAGAAAAAGTCTGTAGTTTAGTTACTAGTGCTTTAGTGGTGTTAACTTTCTGATTTTGACCACCGTGATGGCGACGTAAAATGTTAGCATTATCACATCTAAATGTATGACTGTATCTTCATACTCAAAGCAAGGAGATAATTTAAATAATAACCACATTTCTTAAATGAGTAAGCAAGAAGCGATTACTCTGCAAGCCATCAAATGATAACTAAGTAACAAACAGGGGTGTGTGTGTGTGTGTGTGTGTGTGTTCAGTAGGCAATTTTATTTTCTTCTTTTTATGTTTCATCAATCATTTTTCTATGTTATGGTAGGTGTATTCTCCAAGAAACCCAACAGAGATTTTTAAAGCATATATTTCTTAGTGACTGAAGGAGTTTGATCAGAAGACACAGTAGCAGTTCAACAGTTGTCTTTATTCTCTCTGTTTTTAAAAGGTTAGAGATAAGTGTCAGTTTAGTACAATTCTCTTCTAGGTAACACCCCATTAATTTAAGATTTCATAGTGAAATAATCATACCCCATCGTAGTCTCAGGACGTCATGTTCTGTTTAGAGGCAGGAAAATGATTAAGAAAAATGTCCCAGAAAGATTTTGAGAATCATATTAACTAATAAACCACACCTTCGCTCTTCAGGAGGAGGGTGTGGCAAAAATAAAAACAAACAGACTCTCTGCCTGCCAGCCTCTCATCCAGAAGGCTGCTGCTCTGTCCCTCAAGCGCAGGAGGACTGTTTCCTGTTTGCAAGTGGTGACTCCTCGGGAGCGGCAGGTCACTGGCCTACACGGTGCCGCCAGCCCTCAGTGGAGGCCCGAGTCTGGGCCAGCCTTCCAGGCCCTCCTACTGGGGGGTCGTGCTGGATAGGCACTCACAGCTAGAAACTTCGAAGATCCAGAGACCAGAGCTGAGGATTATTCATTGATGGGCATTATTTATTTTCTCTAAATCGAGCCGTGTTTACTGATAGTACATCATTCCAATATTTTAAAGAAAAAGGAGACATTGGAAAGGCAATTCAATTAGATTTAACCAACATTTACTGACCATTTACTATGGATCCACTTCTATTGTAGGGCTATGTAGATACAAGGAGAAGAAAATCAAATCTCAGCCCTCATGAAAGATATAAAGCCTATAAACAAATAACTATAAAACAAACAAGTAGCAAATGTCAAAAGGGCCAGAGAAATAGCCCACTTGAATGTCGAATTTAAGTACTGTAGATTCCCAGGAATGGAAACACTTTATCTTTATTAGGCTATAGTTCAGGTATGTAACTGTCCTTGCTTTTCTTTGCTATAACAAAATACCTGGTACAGACTACTTACGAAGAAACTAAGGTTTGTTCAGCTCAGAGTCTTGGAGGGCCAAACTCAAGATTCGGTGGTGAGGTGGAGGCAGTCAGGGGAGTACGGGTTTGGCCTCTGATGAGAGCAGCAGACAGTGGCACATCATGGAGGGAATAAGAGTAAGAGTGTGAAAATGATCACACCTCAGACCAGGAGCAGAGAGAACAGGGGCTAAGCTTGATCCTTTTACAATAGTCATCTCATGAGAATAACCAAAGGGTCACAACAGAACTACCTCGTGCCCCCATGACCTAAGGACCTCCTACTAAGTCCCATCTCTTAAAAGTCCCACAACCTCCCAGTAGCATCATCAAAGACCAAATTTCTAACATGTGAGACTTTGGCAGGGCATAAACCATATTCCATCCACAACAGTAACTAAAGATAAATATACAAGCATATGATATTCACATCTTATATCAATGGTGTTAGCTAACAGAAAACGAAAAGATTAAATTAGTACTACATTTTTCCTTCATAAGTCATTACTGAATTGACCTAACATTTTCTGTGCCGAAATGTGGCTCTGTATTTTTCCACTGTGAAGTACAGAATGCAGCCTTAAATATTCAAACCAGGGTGGAAGGTGATTATTTTCAGAGTCATTTTGGAATATAGCTGTCCCTAAACACAAGCCTTCCCAAAATGGATGGAATCATTGTAAATGGTTCTTATATGTAGAATGACCTCTTCCAAGATGTATCTCCAATCTTAGATTTCAATGTTTGTCCATTTTAGTCTTCAATGTCATTTGGTACTACACTTTGCTAATTTCAGATCATAGCCTTTCGTTAGTACCGTCAGAAATTAATTATGAAAGGTAAACTAAATTATGCTAGGTTCTTTTCATGAAGTTTGAAATCAGAGAACTTTTCTAGAATCCAGGTTTCAACAGCACAACTTTGGAGAATGAATTTCAGACTATTGTTTTCATTTTTAGAAACTGATTGTAATGTAGGAAAGTGGACCAAATTATTCCTTGGTGAATTAATTCCCTGAAATCCCAATTCTGTCAGGACTGAGAGAAGTAAATGAGAGATTTGCTCAAATGCAAGTGGTCTGATTTATGATTTTTCAGCTTACAGTTTTCCAACTTCATGACAATGCTGTTGTATTTCATTTTTGTTTCTGGTGTGTGTGTGCAGTTTGGGCTTTTTTATTGTTTGTATGTATTTTGGCTTTTGTTTGCTTACAGTGGTAAGGGTGGAACCTGGGGCCTCATGCATGCTGGGCGAGCGCTGCACCACTGAGCTACACTCCCAAGCCCCATCCTTCCGGTTTTGAATTTTGATCTTTTTCTGGGCTAACAATATGTGATACAATGCTGTCTTGTGAAGCTGGGCAGCAGCAGGGAGGCACAGCTCCCACCCAACTGCCTGATCACAAAAACAACCAATATTCTCTAGTGGACTGTGTTGTTAAGTCATATTTGATACACAAAATACATTTTTATTTGTACTATTTTCAATTGATGATGAATTTATCAGGACATAACCACCTTGTAAGTTCAGGAGCACTTGTGCTTGTAAATGTCTCTGTGGAAAAACACCCAAACAGTATAGACAAGTTGAAATGTCAGCAAGATGCTCCAGACTTGGGCTGATGATCTTCACCACTAAGCAGAGACAGGTCTATTCTCTTTGATGACATGAGCAGTTAAAAATAAAATCTTTTCAGCAACCGCAGTACAAGTAAGTCAGCATGTTCGTTAAACAAACACTGACCTGATTTTGCTTGAAGACGTAGAAAAAGAGCTGATTTGTGGTATTGATTACTGAGTCCAGGGCTTGTACCAGTTTAGCTCTTTAGCCCAAAGTAATTTCTACTGAGTGAGAAAGTTAATGGTCCTGGGTACACCATCCTTGCAAATGTCACTATCTCTGGTCGATGGCTTGACTGGTCCAAAAGCAACCCCATCCACCCTGAGAGCCCCATCCACAGTAATGGTGACTTTGGCCGGTGTGTTCTACTTCCAAACGGTGTAGGACTTTTTCTATCACTCGAAGCAAGCCATTTCCTTGATGTTTTGCCTTTCGTGGGCTCCTTGTGCAAAAGTTCTTGGACCCCCTTGAAAATTCTCACTGTATCACAAATAGATACAGTTATCAGGCTGCAATAGAAAATGCTACCAATAATTTAACTTGTCCTGAAAGTTTTCAGCCATATTTTTAACATGCTGAGCTACGAATTTGCTGGTTTCACTAACATTTGCAAAAGCTTTTTTATGATCTGGACACATAATTTCGGCAGCATTCAAAAGAGACTCTTTTATAAATGCTCTGTCTTAAAAAGGTTTTGATGTCCAGGCAATTTTTTCACTTCAGAGAGAGCTGCATTTCCTGGCATCTCGCTTATATTATTCTTATCCAAAAACAAATGTTGCCATTTTGTCAGTCCATTAAGTTTTTCAACGTCTATCTTTTATGTATACCAGTCAGAGCTGGTTTTATTATGGTGACTGAAGACATAATTTTTCTGTAAAAACATTCTTCATTTGGACACTCTTCCCATTCACCAAAAAGAATGTATGCTCTTATTTTTTTTTCTTGGTTCTGTTGTTTAGAAACTATACACGTTCATTTTCCTTTTAATTTTACAGAAAGAAAATGCCATTAAACTCATGGTAGTAAATAACAGCTCCTATTTGACTTAAGTATTAAGAATACAAGGGAAGATGAGGGGCTTTAACTACATGGGGAGAACTTGTCCCTGCACAGAAGGGATGGCCCCGCAGGTTTAGGGCATGCCCACCTGTGGGGACACTGACCCTCTATTGTCAAGAGAAGCTGAAAATCAAAAATTTTAAGAAAAAGTTCCTAAGTGTTTCAATGCTAGTAACTCATTCAAAATTTATTAAAATACTAAGTGGGTCAATTCCATCCTAGTCAAGCAGAACAGGCCTTGTAAGCTGAGTGTAAATCGTTGGCTACCAATTTGCAGCCTCTAGGGACATGGCACATGCTAGCAAAGTAATTCGTACCCTATCCTGAGAACTGAGAGAAAAGTATAATAACATCAGCATATTTCTGTGATGTGTGAAACCTGAGTGTCATCAGTCATTTAGAGGTACTCTGATGGTGCCATTTGTCGCAGTGAACAGGACAGCCTTCTTGTAACCAGACGTCTTGGGGGAAGCGTTCATATTTCACTTACCAGGGTTGGTTAATGTCAGGTTTCTCATTGGAAGTGCGAGTAACAAAATTGCCTTTTAGGTTTGTCAAAATGATTACGGAAACACTTCTTAGCCTGCTGTCTGGCATTTGGAGGTGTTCCATAGGAGTAGCTATGACTATTGTTTAAAAAATGCAAAATTCAGGCTGACAACAGCTGCTCCCACTTCATTTGGCCTAATGGCCCACACCCAGCTCATAAGTACATTCAACTTTCCTGCCTCCTTCTGTTGCCCAAGCTCCTGCCCCTGCTGGAACTGTGCGTCCCTTCCTGCTTCACTCAGGTAATTCCTGTGAGAAGCAAACCCGAGGAGGCTTCCAGAATGCTCCCCCTCCAGCCTAGGCAGGGCAGTCCCTCCCTGCCCCCTCAACAGAATGCCCTGTCCCGAGGCTTTGTGAACTGTGAGCTCCTGGGGCTGAGAGCCGCATCACTCACCTCACAGTCCCTGGCCCGTGGCACAGCGTCTTTGCCTGGCGTGCAGTAGGGCTCACACAGAGGGATAAAGAGCAATCGAGAGGCAACTGGAAACCGGGGTGGCCCACGGTGAGTGTCTGCTTTCCCCTTGCTTTACACGCCAACTCTTCAGCTGCCCATTTTGTCTCTCTCCTCTGTGTTCCAATCCTCAGTCCAGGTACTATCTCCTCTCCCACCCCAAACACTGGACTTTTCTATTGTGGAAGAGCAGATCATATCACAGTAGGTGTGTGTCACCTTCTGTGTCTGGTAGGTGGAGACTAGAAAGAGATTTGAGAGGGTTCTTCTTGAAGAGAAGAGGTAATAGGGAAAACAAAAGAGAGCCCCCATTGGAGGCAAAGGAGGGAAGGACCATAATCCGAGGTCAAGCTTGTTGTGGCTACATACCCATTCTTGCTTTCGCTTTCAGAACAAGCGCTTTTCAGCTAAATGCAGCAAGAGTGGGTGTGTAGCCAAAGCAGGCCTGATGGCATTGCCTTCCTGTACAGTAGCAGTTGCGGTCTACAGCAGAAGGAACACTTCATTTAGGACGGGGATGCATGAGCACATATGGTGTCTTGGGGTGAAAAATGGGTGCACCCTCCTCCAGAAGGAAGAGGACGCCTTCTGGCACACTTGGGACAGAAAAGGCTACAGCCCACAGCAGCCCCTGGCCTAGTCACCTTGGTGAGCTACTGGGGAACTCTTTCTTACAGCAAGTGAGAGTGGCCCTGATGCAAGAAAGAGTCTTGTCCTATTGTGTACAGTGTTAGAAAAATGATTATGAATAATGTTCAAATGTTCATTCTTTTCTAGGAACATGGGTGACATTTGGAGGTCAAATTTCAGATGAGGTAAGTGGCTGGTGAAAAGGAAGTGCGGAGAGAGCTGCACGAGAAGGGTGCTCTTCCGGGGACCCTGACATTTCACAGGAACAATATTTCAGTCCCAGCTGACAGTTAAGACTGATCCAAAGTTACTCTCGATTTTATCTTGCTTCTTGTACTTTTCACATTTACACTATTAATAGGGCTTGAGACTGTCAATCTCTTACGCGTGCAGGTTCAGCCATTAGACTAAAACAGTTTGGAATTAATATTAGTCACTTTATGAAAAGATCTCATTGCTGGGTCGGATGGTTTTGTTTTATTTCTTTTTAATTTAGTTTTAGCACCGTCAGTCCATCTCTCAGAAGCTCAGTCTTGGGCACAGTTGGTCACCCCGATTTGGGCAAGTTGTTTCACCCTCTCTGAGCCTCAGTTGCCCTTGTGTAAAATGGATAATACTACTGATCTTGCCGTGTGTGTCAGACACTTACGTAGCCCTCCGAGTAAAAAGATAGCAAACACGCAACAAATGACAGGTATAGTCATTATCTTTACTACAAAATACCTTTAGATCATTATCTACATGTTCGAAACAGTGCTCATACGAATAATAACTTCTTAAAAGTAAAGATAAGAGTGTATATCAGCATCTTAAACACTCAATCTTCAGAGTTTTATTTCATATTCTCTCATCTATCAGGTAATTAGGGCAATTTTAATTGCAGGTAACAATAAACTCTACCCAAATCATCTTAACCAATAAAAGAACCAATATTTTGACTTTTAAACTAGACGTGTAGAGAACAGCCTGAGCCCTGCTCCATTGCCCAGCCATTCTTTCTCCCCTGTGCGTCTCTGGGGTGGGAAGAATGGAAGATCTTTAGGAATTCCAGGCCTCAGTTAGAACAGCGACTCCAGAGGAGTTTTACCTCCGGAAACTCTGTGAGAAGAACAGGAAGACAGTGAATCCAGAAGTTCTCTTTCTCTCACACATTTCACCAGTCACACAAGTCATGAGATCATTCCTGAAGCCCTGGCTTTTAGGGCCATCAGACCCCACTGGAGGAAATGAGATCAGCTTCCCCTGCGACCTCTAGGCTCCACGGGGAGGAGGAAATCCCTGGACAGAATCATTCCCATTTTGCAGATGATGGAACTGAAGTTTTTCAGACTTAGTTCGGTGACATTCTTTGCTCATCACTCTGTATTCAGGACTTCAGATCTTATGATTGGGAAGTAGCTCTACCATCAGTTAGTCCAAGTGTCCAACTAGGATTCTCCATCTGAAAATTTCTCTCCAGGTCAGATTTAATTGTGTTCATTGCCCAGTAATAGTCCACCAATAAGTCACGACATAGCGCAAGAATAATATGCAATCCACGCACAATCATTTTTAAAGATAGTCATAACAGGAAAAGTTATATTTGTCTTAAATTTTAATCTCACCAGGATAAATGTTGTGACAGTAGCAAATTAAAAGAAATAATAGTATTTTTGCTACTATCATGCTAATCTGCATTGATTCTATTTTGCTAGCCTAACAAATTTCTTGATAAGGCAGTTTCTAAAACAACGGAAAAATGGCTTGTCTTGGAAATGCTGTTGAAGCAGGTTTAGCCCACCATCAAAAAAACATAATAGGAAAATCAATTTTAATTACTTGTGGGGTGTGTAATTTTTCAAATGACCAATAAATCAATCAGCAAAATGAAAAAACGGCCCTTGGCTGTTGTTCGCCACTATTTCTCCACAGCTGTCCCTCAAGCTACTGCCTGTAGCCACGGCTCCACACCTCGTCACACGCCTCATCACACGCCTTGTCACACTCCATGCTGGTGTGCAGCTGCCCGCAGGACAGGACGAGAGCTCGGAGAGCCTGGCAGGCTGAGCAGGGGAGAGCTGGAGCCCCAGGGCGTCAGGCGCTTGCTCCTGCCTCTCCGTTGATTCGGCAGTCACTTATCCATGGTGGCTGGGCTTTGGCTGAACTGTGCAGAGTTTTACAACAGGTCACTGTTCTCTCTAACACAGTCTGCTAAGCCTGGAGCAAAATCACAAGGTTCAGGTCAGGAGTCATCCAGCTGATAAAACCTATTGGCTTAGAGGAAGGCGTTGAGGAATAGAGTCACCAGTGACACAAACGACCCCCTTTATCAGAGAGATTGGGCACCGTGGGGAATGTTGTCAAAGGAGACCTTCAGAGACCTTCCTGACTGAGTGGCAAACTCGAACCCGTCACCCTCCCTGTGCGCTAGGGGCAGATTTCATCCCAGCATTGAAGGGAGATTACTGCCCACTCTGTAACAGAGGGCAGTAATCTCACAGGCTTGAGGCTTATTTTTCCTCTTTTCACTACCGCTTAGAAAAGCAAGAAGAGATTTCAGCACCCTTCAAGACCAGTAAAGGATTTAAAGGTGCTTCTCGGGTTTGGAGACCATGTGGCAATTCTGACCTCTGCGTGCCCTTGCAGGTCGCCGAGCGCCTGATGACCATCGCCTATGAAAACGGCGTTAACCTCTTTGATACTGCCGAGGTCTATGCAGCTGGAAAGTAAGTTAGCACCTGCTTGTGTCTGTCCAGTGGTTTCTGCAACCAAGAGTCTGCCAGACATTTCTGAGACACTGGTGGGAAGGGGCTGATGCCCTTGCCCTCTGGCCGTGGCCCTGTACCCTCCCTAGCCTTTTAGCTTCACTAGCATTAAGGATACTGACCATGTCCGGCCCCCTCTGTCCATTCAACCCAACCCTGCATGAAAAGTGGGCTCGAAGGAGCTGCTGCCATCTGCAGGAGGGGCAGAGGTCGCCGATGCCAGAGAGGTAGTGGTGAAGATCAATCAATGTTAGTTGAATATGTGAGTGAGAAAATGAATGAGCAGCATTTGAGATGGCTTTTCAAAAGTTATCCTGTTATTTCATAACCATATCTCATGGTTGCTCAAGCCCCCAATGGAACTGGGACATTCTCCCTGCAGGAAAACGGAGACTGCTCTTTCCTTTTGCCAGCCTGTCCCTGCATTAGCATTCCAGGCCGATCGATCAGATGTAAAATGGGATCCCAAAAGATGCCAAGAGATCAATAGCTTTTATAGAAAGATATTTCAAGGACTGAGGTTTTGGCTCAGTGGTAGAGCGCTTGCCTGGCAAGCACAAAGCCCTGGGTTCGATCCCCAGCACCCCCACCACCAAAATGTATGTGTCAGAGCCCAATCTGAGGTCAGAGAAGGCGTCAGGGAGGCCTTGATTATTTTGTGTGAGGAGGATCATCTAGCTGAGCCTCCTGGGACCACAGTGCAGGTTTGGGGCTCTAGGACAGGCCATGGTGAGTCTGAACACACAGGTGATGTGCCCTCAAGCCAGGACTCCAGTCATGCATCCAGGGTCCCGCATCCCCAGCACATTCAGAATGCGTATGGGGCCCCAGCCTCCTCCCGGAGTGAACTAACTTGTACACCTCCCATAACCGAAGGAACTAAATAGCTGGAAAGCTGTTTGAGCGGCTCTGCAGCTCCCTAAAAGGACTGTGGAATATAATCACCCACAGCCTGATTCCCCTCCTGCCAATCAGGTTCCTCATCCAGTGGTCTAAGTGCAATTTTCTGGCACAGTTTTCTCCTTTTCAAGGTCTGGTTGAAGCTTAAGGACCATCAAGGAGGCTCAAAGCCCACATCTCTGCTGTTTTCTATTGACTCCAAGGCGAGGAAGTAAAAGTTTTAAAGCCCTGCTCTTTCTACCCACCCCCGCCCCCATTCCCACTATTTTCTTCCTTGTTGAATGCTGCTTATTACAAAATGGGGAGGGGTAGAAAAAAGGGAGGAATGAGCAGCAATTTTGCTGGAGTCCTGTTTGCATTCCCACTGTGGGGCATAATCATTTTCATTAGTTATTGACTGATTATCAGTGTGTAACTGAGATAGGGTGAAATGCAAGGTAGCAAATGACGATGGTCAAAAAGACACGCAAGAAGAAATAAAAGGAACACCATTAACATTCAATGCCTGTCCATTTGGGGCACACTTCATAGCTGATCTGCATCGTGATTTATTGCAAGCTGTACCCTCTGACAAAGACGGAACTTTCAGTTGAGACAAGGAACAATTAGTGAGGTCTCCCTTCTACAACGTGCTAAGGGACAAAGTGCTAACTTCACTGACGTCCGTGTCCACAAACCTCTGAGAGCCCAGCTGCCTCTCACAATGGGGATCTCACTGGGAAAGACAGAGAGTTTTAGTTTCCCCAGTCTTGGGTTGCAGGTTGGGGAGGTGGAGAGAGACGGGAAGTCTTTAGTGCAGCTCTCCACCACCCAGCCTTGGGGGCAGAAAGGACATTTCCTTACGTCTCCTTAGAGGACGACTGCATCTTGCTCCTATGACAAAGTTGGTTACTAGATCTCAGGCCATTCTCATGTGGATCATTTCATCTTCAGTCCTGGCTGTGGGGACATCTAAACCCTCACACAGATTCTTTGTTTGTCCTCAAGGTCACTTGAGGGTCAATATTTTCCGTCTAAACAATGTGAGGTTTTCTTGTCTTCCCTGGTCACAACTGTTAGAAGGAAAACCTTGACTCCCATTCGATACCACCACGCAGGACATTTATATATGGGGTCACTGGTTCAAAAACACCAAACTGCCAAATGACTCTGCTGTTTCTTAGTACCAGGACCGCAGGCGGTCTCCTGCCAGCATGTCAGGATTTGGCAGGTGCTTCTGGAATGCTCCGGAGCAGGATTCTGCAGGCACAAGCACAAACAGCGGAAACTGCTCCCAGCCGAGAGCAGCTTCTATTTTCGGGCTCTGTAGGCACTGAGAGTTCAGAGCAGGAACGGCTCTGGAGTTTGGGTTGACTCTTGCTTTCCCAGGACACTGCATTCTAATGTATTATCTGTTTTTCCTCCCAGGGCTGAAGTGATTCTGGGGAGTATCATCAAGAAGAAAGGCTGGAGGTACCACCTTCACCGTAATTGTTCATTTGCTTCTTAAAATACTTATTATTTTGTACCAGAGAAGGGAAAATAAAATCATATGACACGTGACCAAAAAGCTGTCAAAATATTAACTCTGGGTAAAGAAAGAAGTTACAATGGCTTGAAAACAAATGCCAACAAGTTCATTACTTGCGCTTCAAAAATTATTGACCAGTCATTGATCACAATGAGTTGTGAGGTTGAGCAAAGAAAGAGGGAATGTTCATGAGATATTTCTGCATAAAAGAAAGTGATATTTTTCATGGCTTTGACTACCATTTGTGGTAATTTGGTGACGGAAGCAAGCTGCAGGGAGCTGACTATCTATACACACAAATTTATGTTCACCATTCATTTTATTAGCAGTTGTGGATGCAAAGCAATGATGAAACAGGAGGCCCTTGGAATAAACACTCACAGACTTTCTTGTCTGAATACAATCAGCTAGTATCTGTCCTCTGTGCCCGGGAGCCCTGTCATCTAGGTATTCAGAAAAGTGCTTCATCTGCCATTTTTGACGGGTTCCTCCAAGAAATGCAAGTAGTATGCTTGCCTACCCTATCCCATCGCTTTCTATAGCCAAAGCAAGTGCCAGTGACCCCTCGTGGAGGTGGGGAGCAGTAGCCCCACATTTCACAGTGGGTGTCAGTCACAGCAGACACTCCTTTGCATGAGCACAGAATGAGACAAAGTCCTTTGGACAAGATCGGAGACCTGTCTCTGCTGTAGAATGTTTGCTGGGAGCCAAAAAAATAAGAGCTCTCTAGCATTAGTTAAGAAAATTGTGCAGAAAAGTTTGTACTCATGCATATATTTTTTAAAATTTAGCCTAGGAAACAGACATTCTCAAAGGGTACAGCTCAGTACTGCTGGAGTCAGACCTTTATAAGTGTCATTTCAACTCCCCCTGGGAGGGGAAACCAAAAAGGTGAAACAGAAGCGCCTGTACTTCAGGGCTGCTTACTTCTCACTCTGAGATAAATGTTTGGTAGGAATAGAGGGCCCGGTGGAAATGGAAATGAGGCATTTTTAGAGATCTGAACAAAGAAAGTTTACTGACCTATTACTCCCTCTCCATTCTCCCACCCCAGGGGAGCATTAAGAGAAAACTCTATTTCACCTTAAATATGGAACCACATTCCGTCTCCACTCGGTCCTTCACCTTGCCCGGGATACTGTCCCACTCAGAGCATAGTCCATCCACCCACCTGCAGAGAGGTTGCAGCAGTTTCTGAGGGCAGCTGCAACCAAGCACTACAAACTGGGTGACTTAAAATAACAAAAATTTATTTTTGCACAGTTCTGGAGGCCAGAAGTCCCAAATCAAGATCTGGGCAGGGCCATGCTCCGTGGGAGACTCTACGTAAAGGCCTTCCTTGCTTCTCCCTCACTTCCGGTGGCCACAGAGGGCTTCTCATCCTGGTGCTCCCACTTGCTAGCTGGTTTAGCCAGAGCAAGTTGCTTCACTTTTCTGATTCTCAATCTCCTTAGTTATAAAATGCATAACATAACTGTTCATGAAATGTCGTGCTAACAAAGCAAGATCAGGTATTCAAAGTCTACCGAAGACCGTGCTGTATCACTGTGCAACACTCACACTGATGTTTTCTACCCACTCTGAAGAGGCGCTCTTCAAACCCCTGTGGGAGTCGGTGCTAATTTGCCAGGCTGCTGTCTATCCTTCCTAGGTGAATGTAATTGCTAATGTGCATACCTATATAGGCCAAACATTTTACAGAAAGCTCACTTTGGAGAAATAAGCATGTGGTGGTGTTTGGATACAATAGGACTCTTTGGCCAGCCCAACTGCTCTGAATGATCGAAAGGGCTGCATTCGTTTTTAATAACATTCCAGCCAGCTTCTTACTGAAGGTGGAAAGGGTTTGTGAAGGGAGACCGGCTCCCCTGTGGCAGACTGCTATTACAACAGGAATCGAGAGGTTGATGGATTAGCCGGGAAAGTACATCGGCCCTTTTGAAGTGTGTAATCTCCAGGTGCATATATCTGCAGACCTTCCATTACCATGACTCAAATTACTTTTCAGGGAATTAACTTCAGTGCGACGGGGTTGCTGACATTTTCAACAAATTTTTCTTGTCGCAACCAAGTTGTCAGAACTGTCACACTCATGCTCCATTGGTTATCATTAATCAGGCTAGGCTTTCATACCTGAGCATCTCGAGGCATTGACTCTACAGCTGATGGAATTATAAATGTTTTATTTCAAATACTCCCAAAGTTTGGTCTTGACCTTTGAATCTCAAGTGATTTTTCTCTAGACCAGTTCAATTGGATCACATACCTAGAGAAACTAAATTGCACCGAGCTCTGCCTCTCAATTTTAAATTACATGCCTGGGGTCTCAAGACATTTTTTATCCCATGATCATAAAACTACAATCGCATTTCTTGCCCTTGGGTGTGGTTTTGAGAGGGTAACAAGTTTGTTGATAAGATTTTCACATTTCATTCTCTCACAGGTAAAGTGGTCGTAACACAAGTTAAAGATTTTAGGACTATTTTCTTAAAATGACATTTCTGTTTAATAAGACATTCAAAGAAAATATTTATTGACTCTCAGACTTTACCTGATCATTCATATCTCTATGTAATCAGTTCCTGCCTGTGACTGTGATGGTTGGAGAGGAAAATAACTCAGAGCAACTAGGGTCTGTGGTCCTTGGCAGACAGTGGACTTCCTCCCAGGACAAGTTCACAGGCAGTCAACATTATGCCAGATGCTAAATAAGTGCTAATTAGTGGTTGCTCCTCGGAGCTGCTGAAGTAATTCACCTTTTCAGTGCTTTCGCTTATATTCTTGTGTACATTTCTGACCCCTCAAGCCAACCTACACGCGCCTGGCCCGTGCATCGCCGCCCAGGGCTTGCCACCCCTGCCCTGTCCTGCTCCAGCAGCTCCAGGCAGAGATGTTTCCCTTCCTTCCCTTCCCTTCCTCTAGGAGCTGATTTTAGGTCAGTGCCCAGTGGCTTCCCTTTGTCTTTACGTTTCAGTGACATGAATCAACACACTTATCTCTTTCTCAGTTTTTTAGAATGTGAGATACAATAACAGATTCTTTCTGATGTTGTAATGATAATGTGATCCAGCCCAATTACCTGCAATGTGGTTACTAATTGTGTCTGTCTGACATGCAGGAGATCCAGCCTCGTCATAACAACCAAGCTCTACTGGGGTGGAAAGTAAGTTAAATTACCTTTTATTTTCCCCACTGGATAAGAAACAACTAATAGTTTATGCTTGTATCCTTTAAAGCAACTCTCTAACTTATACTAAAATTAATTGGTTTAGAGAGACGCTTTTTTTTTTTTTCTTATGCTAAGGAAATAGCAGTTAGTCCAGGATTGGGTTTTAGTGAGATACTCCCAAAGAAGTTTGCATGCAGCCACTCGCTACTAAGTGATTTGTGTAGACTTTTTAAATATCAGTATCATACTTAGAAGCGTTTCCAAAATAGAGTTCAAATTTCAGGAAAAGAAAGTAAGCACAAAGCATCACTGAAGAAAAGCTACTCAAATCTGCCAAACTTCAGAGACTTCCGCAGAACGCAAAGATAAAAATATCTTGTCTGGCTCCAATAAGTCTCTGATCATTTCTGCAAAGGGCTCTGAAAGTGCCGATCAGAAGGACGATCTCACTGGAGAATAACAGGAAGCTATACTTGTATCACTTACTGCCAGAAGAAGTCCTCTCTTTGCTGTGGGATGCAGAACAAATTTCACAGGATGAGTTGGCTTCTGATGGGCCCGCCTGCTAGTGTTTGAACTGGTACTTACATTATTCAGCAAGAACCAGAAGGCTGGCCTTTTCGACAAACATGTCAGAAGATTGCAAGCTATTCCACACACCAGAGCAGGGTTGGCACTGTGCTTTGCATGGAAGTCTCAAAGAATGCTGCAGTCTTGGCAAAAATGGAAGTAAGCAAGCAGATCTTATTTAGTTCCTGTAATTGATAGGAAATAGTATTTAAAAAAAAGAGGCAGAAGCCTGTTATTTAGAAACCTAATCACAATATATACACGTATACACACACACGCACACATACACACACATCTTATAGTTTTTCTTGAGGCTGCTAGTGATGTCAAGAAGACAGAAAGGATTTAGACTTTGACTTCTACTGTAGAAAAACAAGGCAACAATGGTACCCATAAGAAATAAGGATTTCCACCGTCTGTCCTCTGGCTCACCATGCCATTGCTTGGTACTTTTGCAATAGTGCCCAAAACCCTGCCTGCAGCATACAAATAAATAGGAAATGAGCCAACCTGTAAGTAGAGTGCTACATGCAATATTATCTAATATATTCATAAAAGATACAGAATATGGACATATGCACAATGCTGAGTGGTAAACTATTGTATCTTGAATAGAGGCTGCCAAAAGTATTGGGGCTGAAGAAATGTTTCATCTAAGGGAAAGGTCAGCTGATTTAAAATTCAACAACCCTATTTCTTTCAAATAGTTCAGAGTTTGAGAATTGTTGGGGAAGCCAAAAGTATCTATAAGTAAAGATTCGTTTTCTTGGGGTACTAATTTAAGAAAAACTTGACTCATCACATTTTAGGGGAAAATAGTTGCTAAATTTCTTTGGAAGTCAAAGGCACTTTCAAATTAGCTTCCTTTCTCAAATAAATAAAAATTTTCAGCAGTCTGGCTATCTTAAACTCACAAACCTATGTAAGATTTTTTCCTCTTTAGACTGGTTAGGAAAAAGGTGAGATAGTTGAAGGGCGCATCAAATTATTTACAGAGAGGGTGTGTGTGGGTGAGTTATTAACCTCAACCTAGTTCTGAGTTATATTAATGGCATGGTGACCATCATGCTTAATTCACCTCCTGAGGTCTCCAAAGAAAAGGAGATTGTTCGGTATGTTGCCCACCCACCTTCACTCTTCAGCATCTAGTGGTATGAAATTTGCTAACCACAGGCTATTAAACGAGCAATTCAGACTAAGAATGATTATTATTCTGCATTTGGAGACAGAATTTTTTAAAAAGCACACCTCCACTCAAATCATTTACCTTTTTTTCTTTGCAGAGCTGAAACAGAAAGAGGGTTGTCAAGAAAGCATATTATTGAAGGTGGGTACTGCTGCTTAACTTTTATTTTTATTTGTGGGTTCCTGGGTATCAATTAAATAGTAGGTCCAAAACATATTGAGAGCAGAAAAAGTTTCTATATGAAAATAACCACAGTCAAGCAAGATGCTTCTTCAGGTGAAGTGTCAGGTTAAGTGTCTGTACAGGGAGATACAGGGAGATTGGAGCCACAAAAGGGAAAGGTCAGCTGCCTAAAACTCTTCTTGTGTACAGCTACTACTATTGAATTAAAGTATACTCCCACAAGACTTACCCATCCCCGGGACTGAGGATTGAACCCAGGGCCTCCACACTAAGCTACATTCCCAACCTCAGCCCTTTTCTTTTCTTTTCTTTTCTTTTCTTTTCTTTTCTTTTCTTTTCGACAAGTTCTTTTAGATAAATTGCTTGGGCTGGCCTCAAACTTGCTATCCTCTTACCTCTACCTCCCAGATTACCAGGATTATAGGTGTTCACCACCATACCCAGCTCCAGAAAACCTTTTGAAAGAGCCTTATTGAGATATAACATACATACCATAAAAGTTTATCCACTGAAAGTGAACAATTCATTAGTTCTGAGAGGAATTACAGAGTTGTGCAATAATCATCATGATCTAAAGTTAAGACATTTTCATCAACCTCCAAAGAAACTTGGTATCCATTGCAAGTCATTCCCCATCCTTTAGCCTCTCCCAAAGCCCCAAACAACCAATAATGTAATTTTTTTTTATTTTTACCAAGAACATGTATTGGTACATTGTATACATAATGATCATAATCAACATGGTTATTTTGTACCTGTACATGATACATCTTGGTTTTCCCCCCTCTTCCCCTCCCCGCCCTCCCATTCACCCACCCCTCTCTATTTGCAACGTTTATTTACACTATTCCATTTTTTTCCCTTTCATCTTACTTTTCTTTTAACCTTCTTCTTTATCTCCTTTTTCCCTATCTAGTTCTCCTCTCTTTTGAATACTATCTCTTTTTTTTTAAACATAATACCTATCCTACCTCTTTGTCCTTATTTATACTTATGGTTTCTCATATCAGAGAAACAATTCGATGTGTACTGATAGTGACTGATTTATTTCACTTAATAGTATGTTCTCAAGGAACATCCATTTACATACAAATGACTCTAGTTTAGCCTTTTTTATGGCAGTGTAGTACTCCATTGTGTAGAAAAACCACATCTTTTTGTTTGTGTAGATAGTTGACATGTGGACACCTCATATAAATGAGAACATGCAATCTACAATATACTGTTGCTTCTTTCACTTTGCATAATATTCGTCCATGTCATAGCATGCGGCAGTATTCATTCTTTTGCCAACTATTATTTTACTAAATAAATAAACTGCATTTTGTTTATCCATTTATCAGTAAATATACATTTGGGTTTTTTTCACTTTGGGACTATTATGAATAATGCTGCTATGAACATTCACATACAAATTTTTGTGTGCCACATGTTTAGACTACTATAGTTTTTAAAAAGAGCATAGATTATGCATGAAGGAAAAAAACTACAAAATTCCTACTGGGTAATGATTTGTGGCACCATTGCTTTTGCAATCTACTAAAATTTTTGTATAGTTGAAATAAATAGGAAATAAAACAGTCTGAAAGAACTATTATATAATAGGGTAGTACTATTCTACTTCATTGTGAAGACTGTGAGAATTTTGAGTGATTTATATTTATTTTTTCTTGTCTATATATTTTCAAAATTTACACTTACACCTTTTACAATAAATAAAAAAGGTTTAAAGGACCTGCCATATGTTTTTTCCGTATCTTTGTACTAGTTCATAAAATATTTCATTAAAATACCAGATAGTACAATTTTAGATTCATAATTAATCAAGATAGATATTCATCTCCTTCTTTAGAAATAATTTTATGAAGCACCAACATAACAAAAAACAGAATGTACTTTTAATCCCAGAACTTTAAAAAACAAAAGTAAAGTAGTAAGGTCTTCCCGGTGGTCATTTTGTCTTATCTTACAGTTTGACGATCTGGTGCACATACTTCACAATATTTCCCTAAATTACACTGACATCTCCCGATCCATCTATCTGAACATTCACTTATATTTAAAAATATTAAAATATGCATGTTAAAACAGTAGAAGCAGGGAATAAATATCAACCTAAACCCAGCTTTTTCTCAATTAAAATATATTTTGTACACAAAACTTATGACTGATTTCCAGTTTTTCGCATGACATAGAATTATATAAGTGGGCACTTTACATAAATGGGATAGATTGTATAAGAAGCACTATCAGGTCAAAGAATAAGGCATCTTTTAACACATAAATTGCTTTCTAAAAAAAACGTGCAACCTGTTAGAGGAGTAGGTTTTATTTATTTACTGATCTGTGCACTTCTTTTTTAGTGAGTTAAGCTTCTTTTGTAACTTTGTACTTCTTTTTCTGGGAATCAGCTATTCATGTTCTTAGGCGGTTTTCTTTTGAGTTGTTTACCCTGATCTTAATTAATTTTCAGGAGCTCTCTGTATCCTTGTGATGCACATTCTTGTTTGTTTTATGTGTTGCAAACATTTTCTCCCTGGTTGTCATATTGTTGTGAGCTTTTTCCCTCCATGAACCTAATCTAAAAGATAATGTTTAATTTGAGAGTATTCAAATTTCAGTCTGGAAGTTAGAGATCTTTATTGACTTATAAACATGATTACCTTGAAATAGTTTAGATTAGCAGTAGACAAAGACAATTCCAATATTGAATCATTTAATTTAAAATAGAGACTTTTGAAGCCAAATCTCAGAATACACATACACACACACACACACACACACACACACACACACACACACACCCCTTTAACTGTATCATTCTATTGTTTCCAGTGTCTTTATATGAGTTTAGTATTTCTCACTAAATTATTTTTATTATATTTGTGGGCATATGGGCTTTGAAATCAGACAGATCTTTGTTCAAGTTCTAACTCTGTCATTCATGTGCCGAGTGACATTGTACGAGTTAACTGACCTCACTAAGCCTTTGTCTCCTAGACCATAAAATAGACTGCAAATATTCCTGTCTCATGGGATTACTATATGGAGATTAAAATTAGATAGTTTTCTTCACATGGAGCATTATTTATGTTTCATACACATAATAAATGTCATTTTTGTCATCAGCATTGCCATTGTTCTTAGAGGTACAAGTGATAGCATATCATTCTGAGGCTGCCACAATGAATGGCCACTTCCTGCCCTTAGAGAAATCTAAGAAATTCATCTCCCAAATGAAAACCCTTCTCAGGCCTTACCGTCCAACTGGACCCAGCAGTCAAACCCAGCCTACCTCTCTGTACTGTTACCATTCCTACTTTAGACCTGTCCAATGCCTGTTTCCTCACCACAGAGTCTGTCAGTGAGAAACAGCCCCTGAGTCATCTTGGTACTGTCCTGCTAAAAAAATCGGGCAACAGCATGCTGCCTGAAAGGTTCTTTTTATTTTATTTACTTTATAATGAAATTGATTAGAAAAGAGAGAGACTTAGAAAATAGTTCACACTAGAATCGACAAAGAATTATAAACTCTAAGAGAAAAAGAATGGAGGAACTTTGCCACTATCCCCTTCATTAAATTTCCATTGCTTCATTATTTTCCAATGTGTATGCATAATTTTAGAATCCCCCCATCAGTTTTCTTTAGGCTTCATGCAACGTAATAGAAATACCTTAAATTTCTTTTTCCTTTAATTAAGTCAATAATTCTCTTAGGATCTAATCTCTTAGGATGGATAAACCAGTTCAGCTAAAATCCAAACTGCCCCAGATTCAAACTTTTTAACATAAAATTTCAAACTTTTGCAATTGAGATCACTTATTATGTTGTTGTTATTTGGCGTTACTTTGAAGCTCATAGTTTCATCCAAAGACAAAGACTTGTGAGTACAAGAGTCTTCTCCAAAGGGTATTTCTAGGCAGACTGAAATTAGATAATTCTATGAATTTTACAGAAAAGCAGAGACACAAGATTTCTAAACCCAAACAGAAATTTGAAGAGGTTTACAAATATTTTTCCTATGATGATGGTGACCTTATTCAACACTGGAGATTTGTGTGCACATTAAATTTGGGAAGCACTGCTAAGGGATAAGACAAAGTCCAATTCACACAGAACTCAGGCCATCTGTGTACTGGATGACCTTGGGCATCTGAGTTAGCTTACAGAGGATAAAATGAGCTTAGTTCGTGCATAATTGAATTTGAAAACATTCATATGACGTGCCTTTTCTGTGATCCTGAAGCCCTTGACTTACATCATTAGTACAATGTTCTCTTTAGATCTGCAAGGAGGGAGAAGAAATTTTATTAGTAGTTTTATTATATCTATTTAGAATCCCAAGGTTTTTTCAGGCTCTAAAATTCTTATTTATTGATTCAGCCCCTTTACAAACATTCCATTAAGTCCCAATTTGTACCAGCATTAGAATTTGGCAGATCAAATTTCTTTAATACCTAACATAAAGGGATAGAAATAGTTTGATAAATCACATTGTAAAAATAAGTAGATTGTGTGCTTTTACAATTAAAGCAATGTCTAAATCTACATTTGCCTTTATGTGGACAACAGTTTTGTTGTGTGATTTAAAAAAAAAATCTATCATTATAGGGCAGGAGAGAAAATAAACTAAGAAAGCTCAGCTTGAAACATTTTAGTGAATGCCAAATGTTAAATCCTACTGAACTTTAAAAGAAAAGATAATTAATGATTTTCTCAATTAAAGAATAAATTTCTGAACAGAAGGATCCACCGCAGGATCCCTTTCCCCTGTACTGTGTCCATAGACATTTACACCCACCCAGGTCACCGTGTTTCATAACAGGAGGTACGGCCTCACACATAGCTCTAACACAGCACAGTCTTTAAAAACAAAGAAGCAAAAGCGTCAAAGTGTCTTCAATTATGACTGAAAGGTCTACTGAAAAGAAACTGGGACTTACATAGGGAAATAGTGTACATTATTTAAGGCAACTTTCTTAAAGCTAGATAGGAAAGTGAGCTCGTGGTAAATGGGAAAGGTGATGATGTGACATATTTGAATAGAACCCTGGTAGAATTTCCAATCTATAAACGTCCTTGTTTCTACACAGTTAAACCTGCAGCACTGAACACCCGAAACAGCTCTAACAATGCCAGTCTAAAATAAGCGTATTACATAAAGTCAGGAATTAAGCATATTCGTTTAGAAAGCTGTGAAATAGGCTTAAGTCGAATTCAAGTTCATCCTTTAAACAGTATGGTTCCTGTTAAACTTCAGAACCTCAAAAGAAAAATGGACTTAGGATTTTTTTTCACTATGGTCACTTGAAAGCTATTTCTTTACATAATTTATGATCCTGTGGACTTTTGAGAAATTGCTGGTTCACTTGGAGGTATCTTCTCAAGGGCGGGAGCATTTTTCTGCCCCTCCTGGACTCAGCTCCCACAGACACCACAGTCATGCGAGGATGGCATGAAGTCAAAAAGTGCCTTTTGTGAGTGCGCTGGCCGCTCCGGAGACCTTCTCTCCGCAGGCTGGGACTGGCGGCCCGCCTGCTCTCTGGAGCCAGGTGAATGCATTTTCCCAAGTCTGCTTACCCGTAAAATAATACCTGGGCCCCAGCCACTGTTCATGAAAACTTTTGCTAAATGAAAGTAAAACATGACTGTTTGTTTAGTAGAGCAAAATCCTAAATGGCCCTGAAGGAGACATTTGTTGAGCACATCTTTATATTCCTATGTCTTTTGTACTTCCCCAGGATTAAAGCAGGAATCAGTATCCGCTCAATTAGTGCAACTCTCAAACACGCTATGCCTCACCTCCTCACTCTGGCCCACGCAGCTGCCAAGAGTGCCCTATGGGAGACATGAGCTGCTCAGACTTAACCTGGCTCCTGCCACCACCTCTGATCTGCCTTCCCTCTGACTCTCCAGCTTAGTGACAGTCACCTCACTTGTCAGGTCGATGCTCCAGGTGTCATCCTTGATTCTTTTGACATTCTGTGCCATGTATCCATAACACCAGACGTGCTTTTGATTTCTGCTTACGCTATTTGTCCTGAATTTGAACATATCTCACCAACTCAGTACAAGCTCAATATGCTCCTTGCTAGTCTCTTTTCCTGCTTTCATTCTCGTCCCTTTGGGTCCCTCTAAACAGGCAAAGCCATCAACTCAAAATAGAAATCTGATCTTACTGTTTCTCCTGCTTAATCTCCTCCCTTCGCTCACCACCATTCCCTGGTCTTTGCCAATGTTTTTAAGTCTTACATAGAATAAAATCCAAAATTAATACCCTGGATTATAAAACTTAGCGCCTAGATTTCAGAGTGAATGGCAAGTGTCTCCTCAGGGTACAGTCTTATTTCCCTTCTTTTCAGAGCTGAAGTGAGTGGGGGGTCACTGGTCTAGGACGGCACCTACTTCCAAATGAATACATGTGAATCTTTGCCCCTCACAAAAAAACAAACAAACAAACAAACCAAAAACCTGGTGCTTCCAGAAAAAGAACTGTTGGGCGAGGAATGAACACATGCAGTGAAATGGCCCTTTATATGAAGTCTATGTCATTGTTAATGGGTGGACATTATGACAATGAATTTAAACCAGTAGTTGTCCTCAGCATGCACCGCTGGCTTTCTACAGATAATTGTATCGAGTATGAGTGGGGAGAGGTTGGGGGTAGGAAGTGGGACATCCTGAGGAAAGAGGACACTTACTTCCAGTGCCAGACATGGATCAGAACTTAAACATTTCTCTCTAAACCCAAGAGGTCTAGGAAAATTTGGAGCATTTAGTCTTTGGTTCTCTTCCACTGAAACTCTTCAGACGTGAATATCACATTAGAATCACCACATTACACTTCTGTCGAATACCTTTCACATCACTCTCTGGAGCAGCAATTCTAAAGGTCGTAATTTTGTCAGCCCTAATAGAAGTAAGTCACAAAAAAGTCAAAGATCCCAAATATGCTAGTGTACAGAATACTAACCTTTCAAACATTCTGCTACCCTGTTATCTGTTTGCCTGGTTATCCCTTACCTCCTCACTACATGTAAATTTCCCCATATATCATAGTAGTTTTTAAGGTAAATTTAATTTCAAACTGCCCCTTGAGATAGCTGGTTCTGGCCCAACCCGCAGAGTCCCAGCAGATTGGGAAGAGCAGGCTTGAAACCTCAGAACACTGTCTGCCCTGATCTGTTCATCAGAGCTTTTAACAAGTGCCGCATAGACAATCCCTGCTCGGCGAATGGAAAGAAATATTTCTGGAGCTGGGTGCAAGCACTCCATTTTCCTGTCAGAAAAGTAATTGTGGCTGTCGAATAAACCAGTTTGAAAATCAAATTTAAATGAGCCAAATTTAAATTTATAAGAGCCTCATTTAACAGGCAATTAATTTTATGCTTATAATAAAAAGAAAAATCTCCAGTCTTCCTGAGGAGTTAAAAGGCTGATAAGGAAATGCTGTTCTTCATGGAAATGAGATAAATTGATTCTTGAACACTGCCCTCCTTTTGGTTGCATAATATTATGTATAATACATTCTATTTCAGGGAAGTATTAAGTTTACTGAGATTAATTAATTTTTTCTGAACACTGAAATGAGGGCTAAAAAAATAAGCTCTTGGTTCCAGGGTTTTTTTTAGGTTTTTTGGGTTTTGGAGGGGTTTTTTTGTTGTTGGGTTTTTTTTTTTTTTTTTTTTTTTTTGGTGCTGGGGATTGAACTCAGGGCCTTACACTTGCTAGGTAAGCCCTCTGCCACTTGAGCTAAATCCCCACCCCCCAGGTTTTCTTTTTTTTCTATTCTCATTCTCTCCTTTATATTATTTCTTAGGTCTTTATGGTCTCTAGTGTTTTTGTTTCTCCCCAAAGGAACAGAGAATAATAGAATGATAGAGCTCAGGTATATTTTTTAGGTTCTATAAAATTTGATAGAATTAATAAGATGTTGAAGAAATCCTTCCTTTGTTTGCCCCTTTATAGTATTATTAAATCTTATATGTACATTAATGTACATATATATACTTTAAATTAAGGTAATCATTTTTTTATTTATAACTATTCAGTGAGCTTGATGTACAACAAATATATCTCCATTCCACAATAAGCCCATTAAGTGATTCAAAACATAAACATTAACTTTCATTTCTCAAGGAAAAAAAACTCTGAAGAGAAGCTACTTTTGATTCTAAACTTTGCTTTCTGCCATGAGTCACTGTGCAAGATCATTACGTATTTTCAGGAGGGAGCACTAGGAACCTTGAGACAGTCCCAGGACTTTTCATTGTTGAAGCAAAGTTAGCCTGTAATATATTTTGAAAAGATTCCAGGGACCAACTGACACATCATTGTAGCCAATGAATTTTCATTAGTTTTTATTTTTAAAAAATTTAAATTGACACATAAAATAGTACATATTTATGGGGTACTATGTGATGTTTTGATACATGTAGATATTGTATAATGCCCAAGTCAAGATAAACATATCTATCCCTTCAACACTTCATCATTTTCATGGTAAAAACATTAAAAATGCTTCTAGCTTCTTTGGAAATATGCAGCACATTACCTTTACTGATAGTCTCCATACGGTGCAGACACCAGACATTCCCCAGCCCTTGCCCAGTACCCTCCCCAGCCTCTGGCAAACAGGATTCTATTCTTAACTTCTACGAGATTGATATTTTTAGATTCCATATATGAGCAAGTCCTATGGCATTTGTCTTTTTGTGCCTGGCTTATTTCACTTAACATAATGTCTTCTAGTTACATTCATATAATCACCCATGAGAGGATGTCATCCATTGATGGTTGAGTAATATTCATATCTATATATCACGTTTTCCTTAATCACTCAATAGCTGATGGATATAGGTTGATTCAATTTTTTGGCTATTGTGAATGGAGCTGTAATTGACCTGGACATGCAATGTCCCTTAAACATACTGATTTCATTTCCTGTGGCTATATATGCTGTAGTGGGATGGCTGGATCATATGGTAGTTATATTTTTCATCTCCACCCACAGTGTGTGAGGGTTGCTTTTTCTCCAATCCTCATCAGCACTTCTTTTGCCTTTTTTTACAATAGACATTCTAACTGGAGTGAGTTGATATTCACTGTGGTTTTGATTTGCGTTCTTGTTATGATTAGTGATGCTGAACATTTTTTCCTGTATCTATTGGCCATTTGTATGTCTTATTTTGAAAATGTTGATTTAATTTTTAATCAGATGATGATGGTGATTTGCTACTGAGTTGAGTTTCTTAGATATTCTGGATACTAATCCCTAATAAGATGTATAGCTGGTAAATATTTTCTCTTATTGTGTAAGTTGCCTCTATAGGTAATCCACTTGTCTATTGTTTGCTTTTGTTTCTTGTACTTTTGAGATCTTATTTTAAAAATCCTTGCCTATTCTATCGTCCTGAAGCATTGCTCCTACATTTTCTCTAGCACTTTCACAGTTTCAGTTCCTACATTTAAGTGTCTAATCCACTTGGAGTTGATGTTTTGTGTAAGGTAAAAGATAGGGGTCTAGTTTCATTCTTCTGCAAGTAAACATTCAGTTTTCTCAGCATCATTTATCAAAAAGACAGTCCTTTTCCTGCTACACATTTTAGCTTTTCATTGAAGATGAGTTAGCTATAAACACAGATTTACTCTTAGGCTCTCTATTTTGTCCCATTGGTCTATGTGTCTGCTTTTAATATTAATTCAGTGGCATTTTGATTACTAATGCTAATACAATGGCATTTGATTTAGCTTTTGTAGTAGGTTTTGGAGTCAGTGTACTGCCTCTTACTTTGTTCTTTTTGCCCAAATTGCTTTTGGCCATCTCAGTTTTTGTGTGGCTCCTTATGAATCTTGGGATTGTCTCTTCTAGTCTTGTGAATAATATTGATGTTTTTCACAAAGATTGCATTGAATCTGGAGATCACTTTGGGTGTTATGAACATTTTAATAATAATCTTTCAATCCACAAACATGGATGCTTTCTACATTTTTGGTACTCTTCAATTTCATTTATCATTGTTTTATAGCTTTAATTGTAAAGATATTTTACTTCTCAGTTAAATTTATTGTTTCTTTTTGTTCTGTTCTGTTTTGTTTGTAGCTATTGTAAACAGTGTTGCTTTCTTGATTTCTTTTTCAAATAGCTCAAAATTGACATAGGGAAATACTAGTAATTTTTATGTTGATTTTATACCCTGCAATTTTGCTGAATTTATTTGTTCTGATTTTTTTGGTGGCTTCTTTGGAGTTTTCTATACATGACATCATGTCATTTGCAGTTGGTGACAACTTGACTCCTATTTTCCAGTTTGGATGCCTTTTATTTCTTTCTCTTGCCTGATTTTTCTAGCCAGGACTTCCAGGATACTATTCGTGTGTTGAATGAAACTGGTGAAAGTGGACATCTTCGTCATGTTCCAGATCCTAGAAAGCTTTCAACTCTTACTCTTTTAATATGATGCTAACTGTGGGCTTGTTATATATTTGGCCTTCTTTCTGTGCCTAATTTGCTTAGAGGTATTTTTTTAAAATCGTGAACAGGTGTTGAATTTTATTAAGTGTTTTTCTGTGTCTATTTAGATGTTTATATTTTTTGTCCTTTATTTTGTTGACATAGTGTTTAACATTTATTGATTTACATTTGTCGAACCATTGTTACATCTTTGGAATGACTCTCGCTTCATCATGGTTTATAATCCTTTCATGCGCTGTTGGATTCCGTTGGCTAGCATTTTGTTTGTTCGAATTTTTGCATCTGTGTCATCAAGGATATTGGCCTGGAGCTTTCTTTATTTGCGTGTGTCCTAGTCTGGTTTTGATATCAGAGCAATGCTGGCCTCAATGAAAGGATTTGGGAGAATTTTCTCCCTTTCAAATTTTTGGAATAACTTACTCTGTGGGTTTGGGTATGTTGTGTTTCCATTATCACTTGTCTCAAATTTTCAATTTTCCTTTTAAAACAATTGATATTAGTTCTTTAATACATTTGGTAGATTCAGCAGCAACACCATAGATCTTGAGGTTTTTTTTGGGGGGGGGTTGGCAGGGGGGCAGTGTGCTGGGGATCGAACTCAGGGCCTTGTGTTTACTAGGCAAGCACCCTACCACTGAGGTAAATCCCCAGCCCCTCCTTCTACTAACTTTGAGTTTGGGCTTTCTTGTTTTTCTAGCTCCTTGAAACTCATGATAGGTTGTTTACTTGAGATCTTTCTAGTTTTTGGTGCAGATATTTATTGCTGTAATCTCGCCTGTTGGAACTGCTTTTGCTGTATCTCCCAGGTTTTGTTATGTTCCCATTATCATTTGTCTCAAGAAAAATTTTAATTTACCTCATAGTTTCTCCAAGCATCCATTAGTTGTTCAGAAGAATGTTGCTTAATTTGCATGTATTTGTATAGTTTCCAAAATTTTTCTTATTATTTTCTAGTTTTATTATATTGTGGTCAGAAAAGATACTTGATATGATTCCATTTTTAAAAATATGTTGAGAGTTGTTTTATAGCCTGCAATATGATTTATCCTGAAGAATATTACATGTCTGCTGAGAACATGTATTCTGCAGTTGTTTGGATGGACCCTTCTGTAGACATGTTAGGTCCATTTGGTCTAGGATGCAGTTTAACTGTTTCTAGATGATATACACATTGCTGAAAGGGAGATGTTGAAGTCCTTAGTTATCATATTGGAGTCCATGTTTCATTTATGCCAACCAATATTTATATATTAAGCTGCTCTGATATTTAGTAACTATATATACAAATCATTGTTGTTTCCTCTTTCTGAGTTGATCACTGGATCATTGTAAAATTATCTGCTTTGTCTCTTTTTACTAATTTTGATTTAAAGTCTATCTTATGTGATATAAATATAGCATTCCAGCCTCTTTTGGGTTCCATTTGCATGAAATATCTTTTTTCATCCCTTTACTTTGAGTATATCCATGTCTTTGTGAATGATGTGAGCTTTTATAAGCAGTATGTAATTGAGCGTTTAAAATTTTTTTTTCATTTATTTGAGACAGGGTCTCACTATGTCGGTCAGTCTGGCCTTGAACTCACTATGTAGGCTGACCTCAAACTTGCAGTGATCCTCCTGCCTCAGCCTACTGAGTGCTAGGATTACAGTCATGCACCATCACACTCAGTTTGAGTATTGTCTTTTTAACCCATTAAGTAATTCTATTTTTTAACTGGAGAATTTAATCCATTTATATATAAGGTAATTATTGATAGTTAAGGTCCTACTACTGCCATTTCATTACTTTTCTAGGGGATTTTTGTTTGTTTGTTTTTTTGTTTTTTGTAGCTCCTTCTTTTCCCTCCTCTCCATCTTCCTTTGTGTTTAAGTGATTTTTCTCTAGTAGTGTGCTTTGATTTTTTGCTTGTTATTTTTGGTTTTGTGGCTATCATGAGGTTAACAAAAGAATCTTTTATAACAAGTTATTTTGAAATAATAGCAACTTAACTTCAATCATAAAGATGAGAAAGGAAACAAAAAGAAAGAAAAATTAATTTTAAAACTCTACACTTTCATTCCATTTCTTTCCATATTTTGAATTTTTGATGTCTCATATCTTCTTATATTGTCTATTCATTAACATATTAATATGTTCTTGTTTTTAATTATTTTGTTTTTAGTCATCTTACTAAAGATATAAGTGTTTTATGCACAACATTTATAATATTAGAGAATACTAAATTTTTCTATACGTTAAGTTACTTTTACCTGTGAGTTTTATACCTCCCCATGTCTTCCTACTCATTAGTACCGTTTTCTTTCCACTTGAAAAATTCCTTCTAGCATTTCTCATAAGTTAGATCCTGTGGTAATAAATTTAGCTTCTGTATGTCTAAGAATGTCTTTATCTCTCCCTCATTTCTGAAATACTGCTTTGCTGGGTACAGTACTCTTGGCTTGCAGGGTTTTTCCCCTTCAGCATTGTGAATAAATCATCCCACTTGCTCGTGGACTGCAAGGCTCCTTTGAGAAGTCTGTTGTCAAATCAATTAAAACATTCTTATATGTCATTTCTTTTTTCCAGCTAGTTTCAGAATTGTCTATTTGTCCTTAATCTTCGGGAGTTTGATATGTCTTGGGGTAGATTTGATTTAGTTGAATCTGATGGATGATCTTTGACCTTCCTTTACATGAATATTTGTCTCCTATAGATTTGGAAAATTTTCTGTTATTATCTCTTTGAATAAATTTCTTACACCTTTAGAATTCTCAAGATTCCTTGAACCCCAATAACTTGAGTATTTGTTCTTTTGTTACTTTCCCAAAGTTCCCACAAGCTTTCTTCATTCCTTTTCATTTTTTTCTTTTTCTGTGTATTTTAAAATAGCTTGTCTTCAAGCTCACTGATTCCTCCGTTTGACCAATTCCTCTACTGATGCTTTCTACCTCATTTTCATTTTATTTAAATTTTCAGCTCCAAAGCATTTCAAAAAACTATTTCAATCTCTTTGTCAAGTTTTTCTAACAAATTACTGAATTTCCTGTTTTCTTGTCATTCATTTAGCTTCCTTAAAATAGCTATTTTAAATTCTCTCTCCATGAATCACACATATCTATTAGCTTATGGTCGGTTTCTGACACCTTATTTTGTCTGTTAAGTGAAGTCATGGTTCCCTAAAAGTTTTTGATTATTGTTGGCAATCATTCTCCATGCACGGGAGGATTAAGTATTCTTTCCAGTCCTTAAAATTTTGCTTTGTTTGCGCCCCTCTTCCCAGAAGTTCTAAGCAGGCTGTTTATTTGTTGGCTGAGTTTATGGTCACTGCCACTATTTGAACACTAGATGGAACCCTAAGTCCATGTTTGTCACAAATCCACGCTGTTGTCAGTGTTTTAGTAATAGAGGGTGCTCTTAGCCTAAATTTGTTGCAAATCTGCAGTCAATGCACTGTATGAGATGAACTGGGAGTGCCTACTCATTGGGTCTGCTAGCACCCATCTCAGGCCAGGGTGGGCCAAAACACCTATGTACAGCCACTGGATTCTGCCCCGCACTGTGCTTCACCTTTGAGTGTCCAGCCCTGGGCACCAAATACTGTGTCACATCCAGAACCTGCAGCTTATCAAGACCACTGCAGGACAGAGGCAGGATCCAGGCCCACGCTTCTATGGCCAGCATGATGCTGTGGTCTCTTTGTGGCCTGATTCCCCTACAGCCAGCCAGAAATGTCATCAGTCAGAGAAAGCACAAATCCCATCTCACCAGGGCTGCAGGTTTCCGCCTGGTGCTGTCCCTGGACACTGGCTGGGTTCTGCCCAGCACTGGATTTCAGTGTGCCAAGCTGGGCACAGAGTTCTCAGTCAAAGCCCTACTCTTACTTCTCTGCCATAACCCACCAGCAAGTGAAAGCTTTCTCCAAGCTGTGCTGCCTGAGGATGGAGGAGGAATGATGAACAAGGGTGGTATTAAGCCAGGTCACTCCTGGGACCGGTACCCTCCCAGGGTTGTGCCATAGTTGGAAGTGGTGCAGTCTGGACTGGGGGCAGGGGCTGTGGGGCATGGTGGAAATGGTTGACCAAGTACTAGGTTCCAAGTCTAAGAGCACACTTAATATCCTCGTCCTCCCCAAGCAAGAGGCATCTCTCTGTAGGCTGCTTCACTGCTTGGAGTCAGGGGAAGGGAGTCAAAACACCTTTTTCTTTCCTACCTAATGCTGCTTTTCTTACTATTATGCTAAAACCAGCTACTGTGATCTCTAGTTTCCTTAGATCTTGTGAAGGTAATTTTATGCATGATTGTTCAAAGTGGGCCTGTTGGTGTGGTGCACTCAGTAATCCCAGCACTCTGAGAGGCTGAGGCTAGAGGATCGCAGGTTTGAGTCCAGTTTGGGCAACTTAGTGACTTAGTGAGACACTGTCTCTGAATTTAAAACAGAAGTTCTTAAAAGGCTGGGAATGTAGTTCTGTGTAAAGGCCGTGGGTTCGATTCCCAACAGTGGAAAAAAAATTGTTACAATTGTGTTTCTGTGGGTTAACGATCACTGGAGCATCTTACTTTGTCCCATTCAATGTATTTTTGAAACTACTGCAGTGCAGTTTTTAAAGTAAATTATTGAAGGAAACCAAACATCAGCTCTTTCCAATAATATTCATATTTGGACTTTTTTCCCTGCTTCTGTCCTCAGGACTGAAGGGCTCTCTCCAGAGGCTGCAGCTGGAGTATGTAGACGTGGTCTTTGCCAATCGTCCAGACAGCAACACACCCATGGAAGGTGAGTGAAGAAATTAACAAAGACTAAAGAATTATTGTGGACTTACTCTGTTCACAGCAGGGAATCAAATATACTCAGGTTGCTCTGACTGAATATGAAAAATAAAAAACCTTTTGATTGCTGCCTTTCAGCCTCAGTATTTCCCCTGAAAGTCTCTGTAGTGTGTATCCTGCATAGTCTTCTCCTTTTCTTTTGCTTCTTCTTCTCCTGCTTCTTCTCTCATTTTCTTCTTCTTTGCGTTGAAGGCACCAGGTTTATAGCCCTGCTGATTACCGTGCTAATTTTTTCCAAGTTCATTTCATTTTATAATTTCATCAAATAAAACAATAAACTTAATTAAAGGGAGAGTTTATAACACAGCCATCAATATTTTGGAGTCCTCTAAGGATCTTCTTACTGATAATGACTCTAAATCTGCTGATTTCCAATCTATAGTAACAAACGCTAACTGGTGCCATGAACAGAGATGTGACAGGCAAGACTGTTTGTTGTTGACCCTCATGGAACTGTGACATCCTCTTTTCAGTTATAATTCTTAGACCACACTTAAGCTTTACCCTGTAGATGTTTTTATGGTGTTCCTTAAACCAGATTTTCTTCAGCATACATTTGTTTATTAAGCCTTCTTAGGATGATTGAGAAAGAAAATGACTTGGGAGGACAAATTTTTTTAAATATTCCAATTAATTGAAGGTTACGATCATGGATAATTATTTACCTGAGATGACTGCTAAAAATATAGATATTTGGGAATAAGAAGAAATGTGAATGTTTTGGTATGGTTTTATAATGTGATATCAATTATCAATTTTCAAATAATATAGCATAATTCACATAAAATTAAAGGTTATTTTGTTTTTTATGATCGAAAAGGTAGCTCAGACTGTTGTAATAAATCAGGTTCTGTGAGGATTTATTCTTGCTATAGGGTTATAGAAGTTATGGAAAAGTATAAATGATTAATGTACATATGAATTTTTCTAGGTTAAATTTCTGAGCATAAAAATGTTATAGAAACTACTTTGCCATTTTAATTTTTTGCTATTTATTTCTTTCTCAACTACAGAGAACTGTTAAATATTTCCTATCTATTTATTTCTATTTTATTTCTTCCTCGAACTTTCTACTTTCTTCATTCTGGAAAATTAGGAGTTTACTATAAAGTATTATCAGTGTTGGAAATTACCCATTGAAATGACACAAGAATGCACACGTGTTTTGTCAAAGTCAAGATTAGGTGTTCGATAAAGCAAATCATAAACGCTTTATTAGTATAAGGATTGTGCTTATTGCAAGGATCACATGCTGTTGGGCAATTCTCAAAGACAAGTGAAATCGGCACTTAAAGCCTTTTGACTACACAGTCAATTATAAGGCTTTAAAGCCTTAAAGACTAAATAGTCAACGAAAGTGTCCAAGGAAAATGCTATTTAGTGATGTCTATGAAAAACTAGAATTGCTTCACATTTTCAGTACCTAGTGACTATTTTCCTTTTTGGAATAGTGTCTTTGCAAATACACCATGTACACGGTTGGCATAGGAGGACATCTGAAGTTTTTCAGGAGTTGCTTCCCCCTACCCCAACCCTACCTTTAATTTTACAGATATATTGTAGCAATATTTTAAAGAGGAAATATAATTTGCATGTCAATAAAAGAAGGAGGGATACACTTCAGTATCTCAAACAGAAAATTTGCGTTATATATAGAAGAAGGAGGAAATTCTCAAACTGTAGCCCTAACAAGATAATGGTGTCTTGGGCACAGCGGCACATGTCTGTAATCCTAACTGCTCGAGAAACTGAGGCAGGAGGACTGGAAGGTGGAGGCCAGTCTGGACAACTTGACCAGACGCTGTCTCAAAAGGGCTTTGGAAGCAGCTTAGTGGCAGAACGCTTGGCGAGCATGCTTGAGGCCCCGGGTTCCATCCCCGGTACTGAGGGGAAAAAAGATAACGGTGTGTCTTATATAAACTCTGATTATGTCTTGAAATTTAGCAAAAAGAAGTTTCAAAGTGTTTTTTAAAAAAAAATAGATTGTGACAGATAGAGTTTGTAACTGTAGCATTGTCTAGCCCTGCTAGAATCAGAGGAAATTTGTATGTTCCCTGTTTCTTTCCATGAAATAGGAAAATAAAAAGTTATTATATAAGGAGTCATTGTCCAAACTACGGAAGCATAATGCAGAGAATCAAACAACGGAGATTTGCCACTTGTTGCACAGGTGCCGGAACACGGCATTCAGACCAGCTCAGCATCAATCGACCACGTCCTGCTGGAGCGTAGCCTGCTCTCCCTCCGCCCAGAGGGGAAACCCACCCAAGCAAGCCCACGAGCTCTGCGGCTGTCTTTTCAGAGAACAGAGCAGGGATGTTTCATGGGCAGCTCTCACGCAGGACGTGTTCCTTGGTGAAGTAGATTCCATGTGCGCGTTCCCTAGTTTCAGAAAATACATACCATACCCTCAAACTTAGTATGCAGATTTGTTCCCAGGTAGTTTCGGTGGAAATGCCAGAGTTTGAAACTAGTCTCTGGGAACGTTCTTTCAATTAGCTTTTTCTACTTTAGTGTAACAAAGGAAAGTATTGAACTTGAAAATAGAAGAAATAGGAAATGAAGAGACAAGGGTTGCTAGGTGTACTTGCGTGCATTTGTTTCTCAAAAAACGGAAGAGGTGGATGCTGTCCAAGCTATTTCTGGATTTTATGTTGCTAAGATTCATCGTTGCAATGATTTTGTAAATTATATGTACATGTACATAAATGAAAGCTGTATGTATGCAACGAGGTCTACCTGAGGAGGGCTATTAGTGTTCCTAACAACAATACATAAGTTAAATGCTACATGTAATCAAAACTGCTCTTGAAAACCCCTCAGTAACTCTTGGTGTTACTCTAAAGCCTTTATTTATTCAATTTTTTCTCCAGACATACTAACAAAGCCATAATCAAATACTTATATGGCCACTCCTTTTTTTATATGTAACAACAGCAAAATCCTTAGTATCATTCACATACTTTTCTTGTTTCAGCAACCCACATTGGCTATTTTAGCTTCTTTGCATCCATTTCTGTTTAATAGAAATTACACAAGAGTGATTGTCAAGCACATGTTGTTTAATTTCCATACATCAAATCTATAAATGTTAAAACTTAAGAGCCTCAGCATTGTAGATGATTTTTATTGGTTTCAATCATGCCTTCTCAACTCCATGGACTCGCAACACATACTAGCTTTTGATTTTTCTATGGCATTTATTTTAAACCAAAGGAACGTATGCACTTGGCAAATGAGAGCACCCAGCCACTTCAGCACTAGAACTTCTCTATCGCTTATTACCCAATAAAGTGGACACTGGAATTTCCAACCATAAACGGTAGAAATGTCAATGATCATGTGTGGTGTGTCCCTTTGGGTATCACTAAAAGACATTTTAAACAACTTCCATTTAAGTATGACTCAAGTACTATCCCCACTTCTGTGATTTCTACCATGAAACAATGTTAAAGAGGAGCATTTCTAAAATAAACCAAGATGTGTTTCGTCCAGTTTCTGTGTCATGAAGCAACTAATTGAGCCAGAAAAAGATTACCTGCAGCATGTTCTTCATGATATAGTGGAGATATATATATATATATATAATCTCCAATTAGTCATGGCCTCCCGTTCTTCCTTAGAAAAATCAATAGATAAAAAGCAAGTTCTATCACGAGGATGGTTGTGAATTTCAAATGTACAGTCACTGGAGAAAGTGGTGAGACACTTCATTTGCAATCTGCACCACTATGGAGTACAATTAGCCAGTTCAGGGCCATGGAAAGATATTCCTGACAGCAGAAGAGAACAGGTGTACTTTTTCTTTTGTCCTTCTTGCTTATTTCTTTTCTGGTTCACCTAGTAGTAAGTCACTTTTCTTTTGTAGCATCTGCCACACCATCTGTCTCTGCTACAGTATCTGGCAATCATGGCTAGTTTTCCAACCATAGAAAAAAATCACCCTGACATCTCATTTCTTCTTTCTCATAAAATCAGCCTGACATCTCATTTCTTCTTTCTTGTAAAGCTGTGTCCCTCCACATAGAATCACTGACCATTTCTTGTGCTCCACGAAGCTCTGATTCATAAATCTGTCACTTTCCAAAATCCCCAGTGTGGGTTTCAAAATCTTCTCTCAAGCTCACTAGACAAGAGAAAGTTCAGGACAACTTAAGTCATGCAGGAGCTGGATAGACAGAGCATTTGTGTGCCTGGGGATCTGTGCTGGGAGGTTTTTGGTTTGGTTTTCTCTCATTCTCAAATGCCAGGCTGATTTCGCTGCTCTGGGGAAGTGGTTGAGCATGACCATGGTCAGAAAAGGAGGTTATAAAATGTATACCACTTGTGAATAAACAGTGAAAACAGAAGACTTATTTTAGTTTATGTAAGCTCTTAAAATGCGTCGATGTGAGCATCTGATAATTTTTCAGTTCAATTAAATTGTAACTAATTTTTAATTTTAAAAACACTTGAAATTGAGCCTTCTTTTCATTTAGAGCTTGTTGCCAAAACTAGTTGACCTCTTAAAATTCCCGAATCGTTAAATATTATTGCCATACTAATGATTGTTCTGTTTGTTGTTTTCTCCTTGCAGATAGTGTAGACAGAAAGCAATTTAAATGTCTCAGTTTCAAATAAGAACCAAAATAAGCTTCACTTAATTCCTATAATACCAGCTCGAATAATTCATTCTGGAAGTATTTACTTCTTTCTAAGCCATCTCTTTTAGGGTTATATGCAAACAGGAATCTATGGATACTCCAAAATCTAGGATATCTAATGACAACTCAGAAAATGTCAGAAAGCAGAAAATATTGCAGCACCTACAAATTATCAATAGTATATCAATTCCAGAATACTGGACCATGTATTTAACTATTCGAAGTAAAGTTTTCAGAACAAAAATGTAATTACCTAAAGCTTGGTAATATCTTTTACCTCAACAGATCACCTCTTCTCCCCTTGTCTTTTATTATCTTCCCTGAAAGTTGTCCTCAATCTGTCCACCAAAAACATAATATCAGGGGACTGGGGATTTAGCTCAAGTGGTAGAGCACTTGCCTAGCAAGCACAAGGCCCTGAGTTCAATCCCCAGGACACCCCTCCCCTTGAAAAAGCAACATAATAGCAGGAGAAATTTTCTACAAGTGTGTAACTGAGCAGTACAACAGAAATATAATGAAGCCATACAGGCATTGAAAATTTTCATTAATCATATTAAAAAATAAGAAGAAATAGATGAGATTCATTATAATATTTTATTTAACTCAACACTTTAACATGTAATCAATATGAATTTATTAATATTTCATATTATTTTTTCCTCATACCAAGTCTTTGAAATCCATTGCATACACTGTGATTTGGACCAACACAATTCACATGTTCAATAGCCATATGTGGCTAATAGCTACTCGGTTTGACCACATAGGAATAAACTTTATTCCCAGTCTAATGGTGCACCAGCCACCAAAAGGTACTTGATAGATATTTATTGAATAGATGGATGGTTAATTGAATGAATGATTGAACAAGTATTTGAGTGACTGCATGCAGTTCTAAAGTTGAATAGATCATCCTTATTTTTTTCTACCTGAAAACTTGTCTGTGTTTCCTACATTGATGAACATCCTGATATCTGGTCTAGCTCAACATATTTCAAGGTGGTGTTAAGTCAGACAGGTTATTGGCAAACAGATCCATGTTAAGACAGACAGGTCATCAGCAAACAGACTCAGGACTCTCTTACATCCCATTTCTCCTCATCTGCAGTAGCAGTAATATCCAGATGCTAGATCTCTCTCCAGAAATCTGACTGATACCAAAATAAGCAGCAATGAATGGAGGGATAATTCTTTGGCAGTACAGCTGCTCCTGGGGATCACTACATCAAATTAAAATTACTTAACACATTTCATTTATGACTCTGGTCAGGATGTTCTTAAGGGCCACTGGTGTCCATCAGATCAATTTAACTTCCTGGCTTGAAAGACTAGGACAGCTGAATTTTCAAGAAATTAATATGGAGAAAATGATTTTCATATTCAAGAAAATGAGCCGAACTCTATCAACCCTGTGGCAAAAAGAAAACGTGTTCCAATTTTACTAAATCAGTTTATTTCCATTTTAACTATGAACTCATCAAAACTTTTAAAGATATTTTAGACCTGCTCAGATGATGTTTTATCTTTTACAGAAAAACAAACTATGTCATGGCTCTGCTTTTTAGATAATCAATTGTTTTTGTTCACTGCGCCCCTCCACAATGGAACAGTATTTCTGAAGAGTGGACTGGGCAGGAGATGGACACAGCTCGACATTGTGACTTTGCTGCCAAATCGATGTATCCTTGGGCAGGTTTCTATCCTCATCCAGTCTCAGTTTCGTCACCTAAAAATGCAGGTAACATGTAAGCCACCATCTGAATGAGTTAACACTGCAAGCACAGTGCAGCCCTCCCAGCTGAGGGAAAGAAATACGAGCCCCATATAACGTACATATGTGCATATAAAGCGCCCCGTTCTCTGGCTCTCTTCTGAGATGACCATAGGAAAAGCCCAAGGCTTTGAAATGACTATGTGAAAATCAAATGGAGGTGACCAAACTACGGGGTTGTCCAGGGTCTGAATAGGTCATGTAGGAATCAAACCCCAGAGCCAGCAATGGATGTTCTCCTATTTTTTTTCTCCTTGGGATTTTGTTCTGGAAACCTTCCTGCCATTGAATTTAGTCCTAAATTTTCCAGGGTTCATCTGTTCAGTCTGCAAGGCGATCTTGTATCTGTGACTCTTTTCAAAGATGTCTCTAGGAAAAACTCAGGGTTAACTCATTCATCCAGCAAATAGTCATTGGGTATCCGCTCCGTGCCATTCACTGTTCAAGGCGCTAGGAGAAGCAGAAGTTAATAAATCAGACAAAAAACTTGCCCTTATAGAAATTACCTTCTTGTTGAGGAGACAGACAAGAAGTAAGAAAGATACACAGATGGTGATAATAGTACAGAGAAAGACATAAATCCTGGGAGAGGGATGGGAAATTATAGGGGTAGATTTTAGGTAAGGTTATCAAAGATGCTCTGACTGAGAAAGATATAGGGAAACAGTTGAGTCTTCCCCAAAATAGAACAGGCATGTCTGTAGAGTTAAACCCTAATTCAAATCTTTCCTGTTTCTAGCTAATTTCCACCTGTTTTAGGCAAATTATTTAATCATTCTTGTCCTTCATCTCCTTATCTATAGAATGCAGGTAATGCTATCTACTCTATAGGAGCATTGTGAGGATTATTTGATACCTAGGATGTTACCTTGCACATAGTGATTACTCAAAAAGTTAGAGCTGTCATTTTCTTTTTTGTTTTTGTTTTGCTGGTTTTCTGAGACAGAGTCTCACTATGCAGTTCAGGCTGGCCTTGAACTCACTATGTAGCCCAGGCTGGCCTCAAATTTGCAGTGATCCTCCTGCCTCAGCCTCCTGAGTGCTGGGATTATGGGTGTGGCCCTCCATGCTCAGTTACTTATTTTCTCATTATTGTTTGCATAGTTTGGCTGTGAATTTTTCATGTAGGAAATTACCTTGTATACCCTGCAAATACAGTACCAGATTATCCTAGTGGTCTCAAAAAAAGACTCACATAACAAATTAAGATGCATGAGTCATATGATTTATCAAATCTATTAAAATGCATAATGAGAAGAAAGGGGATCAGAAATAGGGGGAGTTAAAACAATTAGGATAGAACACACTCAGGTGGAAAGGCCCAACTACCAAAATCTTAGGACACATACTGCTTGTGTGACCTGTTTTCTCACAATCACACTGGCTTTCCTCATGGTTTCAAGGAACAGATGTGAGATTTGAGCAAGAGGGCTCAGCAGACAGAAAGTGCTAGGGTCAAAAGTACATTTTCTCTTTGAAAAAACTTCAGGACAAGTCCACCTGGCCATTAGCTGTGGCTCGCCAGTTAGCTCGATGCACAGCTAAGCAAATCACCAATGCTTGGCTGATTTAAGACCTCCTTACATTTTCGCATTTTGTGTATATTTAGTGCATTTCAAAAACATGTGAATGTGTTGCGAATTTCACATCTTTCCATTCCTCCCTGTGCTTAGCACACACATTCTCTTCTCTGTGGCTACTGTGACGCTGTGGTTACTAATCCACTCAGTTTTACTAGGGGAGTTGTGTAAATTCTGCCTAAGCCTCACAAGCTACTTGCTTGTCCAACTGGTGTCGTTTATCTTCTCGTTTGTTTCCCTTACTTTTTTGAGCAGAACCAAATACTCTCAAGTAACACAGCAAAGGCGCACTACCAAGTCCACTCTGAGTTGTTGACATGCTGCCTCAGGTTGGAAGATTCTCAAGGCCTGTTGAAAAATTTCCAGTGCTAACAGAGGCCCACAAAGTTGTGAATGGGGATCATTCTGATATACATCTGTCAGAAACAGAGCCCTGGTTAACAAATTATTTTTTCTACCAGGGACTCATAGCAAAACTAGAATTAGAAAAATTACCTGCACTGGAGCATTCTGAAAGGTTAAGGTTGCCAGGGCTGAAAAAAATATGTGAAGAGCTGGCTTTTAAAAAAAAAAAAAAAAAAAACCTGTATTGCAGCTGGGGATTTAGCTCAGTGGTTAGAGTGCTTGCCTTGCAAGCACAAAGCTCTGAGTTCGATCTCCAGCACCAAAAACAAACAAACAAAAAAACAAACAAAAACCCCCCTGTATTCCAAAAACCAATTTATAGTCATCTAGCACTTTATTTTATGCTTTTGTTGGAAATCAGATTCCCACTCTCATGCCACAAAGTCCTGGTTGGCTGGGAGAATACGGAAAAGGACATGCTTCTGTTATTCTGCGCCCTTTAGCTACTTCTTCTGCCCCCCTTCCCTTTGTGTTCCTCGCATCCTCATTTAACAGCGAAGGCAGACAGACTCAAGGCCCAGCCTGGGTAAGACACAAAAAGACAAGCGAGTGGGCCATGTGAGCGAGGCCTAGTATAACTCCTAACGACAAGTTTCCAGGCCTCACCAAGTTCAGAAAGGGTGATTTTCTCTTCTTGTTTTTTTCTTAAACTGTTTTTAGTTAAGAATAAAGAGACAGAAGGAGGGGGAAAAAAAAGAAAAACGAAGGTCGCTTCTGCTCTCCCCAGCTGTCAGGTGAAAAACAGAGCTGTTGGTATTCTGGGGCTGTGGGCTGTGACTCATGCGCACTTCCTTCTGTGTGAGTTGTCATTTCCCTGAACGATATCTGGAGTTGTGACAAGACTGAACTTCGTATTCCAAAGGCATGTTGACTCAGTCTCAGGAGAATTTATAAGTTCGTCCCTGCGCTGCGGCTGACCTGCCGCTCCATGCGCCGGAAGTGATGGCTGACAGGACGACCCCTCCCCCACCCGAGGAGCCCGGCAGTCTGCGGAGGCTGCGAAGTCTGCAGCCTGTGGCCTCGCCGCGGCCCCCTCACCGGTGCTGAGTTACAGGCGCAGCAGGGACACCTGTATCGCTGCTAATCTAAACTCTAAGTCAGCTGCACCTTCCAGCCTCTTTCTTACCTTCTGTACAAAAGAATTAAAAAGAGAGTAAGAGGTTTTGTTAACTCCTCCTGGATGTTTAACAGGTGTGGTGAAAAATACAACCCAAGAATCAAGGTGCTAGTCTCAGGTGTGTGAACTTGACTGAGCTACTCGAGCTTTCTGCTTCTCCAGTTTTCATTTACAAAATGGGAAAACAGAAATAGCACGCTCCCTAGTGAAGATGCTCGTTGCAAGTTGGTCCCTCCTCACTCAGTGAACCGTCTCCATTTCCCGGTCGGCCCTCTTCTGGAGGCGGAACATTCCCTTCGCCTCCTCTCTCACCCTCAGCTCTGCGACTCCGGGGCCTCTCTCTGGCTTTAAGAGTGTGAAAGTCGAGAGAAAGGAGGAGAGAGGATCGATTGAGAAGAATCAATTGGAGGGAAACTGTACCGTGAGATCCTTCCACGCCCAGCAGGCCGCAGAGCGGAACCTTCGCTACAATGCTGGCTGGGCGCGGGGTTTCCCGGCCCGGGTTTAAAACAATACCAGTCTGGCCGATGAGCATGATGGCCGCGAGCTGACAAAGGCCTGGAAAAGCTAGAGGTGCAGTGGTGGCCAGGCGTCTGCCTCGATGGCACAGCCGGGAGAGTACTGCCCTCCTGGGTGACAGGGCACTTGCGGATGTGGCCTGTGTGAGGTCTTCTTGAGGCTTTCGCTCCAGGATCTACCAGAGGTGGAGCATGGAGCCAAAGAGACAGGGGCAGGCGGGCAACGGGGTGCAGAAAGCAGGAACTAGAAAAACCCCGCCATTCGCCAAACGTCTCCCTCCTGCTGCAGTCCCCAGATTGGAAAAGGGAGAGGTTGAGTTTGAAACTTTGATTGAAATCTACAAAGTGTGTTTAGGACTTCCAATGACTTCAAGACAATCCAGTAGCCAAGAGTGGGTGGAAAAACTGTGGGACCAGCCTGAGTTTTCATTAGCGCCAAGGGATGCTTATCTCCACTAGATGGAAAGGGCCAATAGGTGATGCAAAATAAAGCTGGATGCTTTTATATTATCATGAGTGATGCTTGCTCCAAATATTAGTTGTACATGTTTCAATGGCTAATATTAAATCTATCTGACTTAAATTACACATGTAAAACATTAATTCTTCCTCTTAGTTTCAGAAAACAAACTTGTTTATAAGAAATACCATTACATCCAATGTAATTGTAAGTTCAGGAAAATTCTTTGTACTGAAGGTTTAAGTCTCCACAAGTTACAAAATAAGGCCATTCATCACTTGCAAAAAATGTACATACAGACATTGCTCATACGCCACCGTTACTCTACCGCACAAACCCTCCCCAATGTTCTGAAGATTTTTGGAAGTGTCATTTCTACTACTTTGGGGAAAAACTGTCCATCTTCAAATACTGAAAAACAGTCTATGTCACAAAACCTCAGACCTTTGCCATTTGGAATTTATCCATCCTTTCTAAATGCATCCTTACATTAAGTTTTGTTTATTTGCTTAAAATTCTGAAAGAGGAGCTGTTTTGACCAGATTCAGTTAAACCAATCATACAAAATTAATAGTGATTAAGATACTTTCAGACTTAACTTTTTCGAATCCAAACATAGCTCAGAATTTACCTACACACAAATATTAGTTATTTTTAAGGACCAGCGAACGGAAGGATGGTACAGAGAAGTAGAGGGAAGGGAAAGACAATGTGGCATTACTCTTTTTATTGGGGAGAAAAGGAAAGCACTGTACGTTTGGGTTTGAAACTAGAAGCATATCTGGTATAGGAGCAAACCCAATTACCGCCTTACATGAGTATTTTTTTCCTCAGCAATTTTAATTAAATAATGCAAAAGTACATTTGGTTAAACATTTTATAGAAGATCAAGCAAAATTAAAAACGTAGCCAATTTCAACTTTTCTACAAATTTAACTAATAACTGTTTTGGTCAAATCCACCGTTAGCTGAATTAATGAGGACAAGGACAAAGGACATTGAAGTATTCTCCTCACCACAATGGAGGTTTTTCTCACCTTCCACACGGCATAGCCACTACGTGGAAACTCCCAGAATGATGAACAATTCAAAAAACCACATCTAATATAAAAATTCGCATAAAACTTAACAGTAAGCAAAAGAAGAAAATATAGCTCCCCAAAGGAAAAATTCAGGAAGAATAAAGGACAAATTTCTGTTTCTCTTATTCATTTCTCCCACACCCTTCCTGAGCGAGATCAACTATTTTAAGACCCTTTCTGAAAAATCCCACACAGTGTATTTTGAATGTCATCACTTAGCACTCAGGCTGGCTCAGGGAAGAACATGGCAGAGTACAAACAGCCAGATCCCAAACCTGGCTCATTCATTTATTCATATTCAGCTACTACTTACTCAGTTCAGTGTCCATTATGCATGAGGGCATGAATGGGATATACAAAAGGACAAAGTAAACAAGATCCCCACTCTGGTGGGACACCTTTAATCTAGCAGAGGAGACAGGAAACAAAAAGTAAAACTGAAAAACATTAAATTATAATTTAATTTAGAATATTAGAAGAGAACAGGTGTTATGGGAAGGAGAAAAACTAAAACAGGGTAACGAGAATGAGAATTCTCAGGAAGTCAGGGTGACCATGAGAAGGTTAGGATTAAGCAAAGACTCGAAGGAGTCAAGTGCACAACTAAGACAGCACTTAGGAGATTGCCGAGATGGGAGCCGCCTGTCACATTTGAGACACATCAAGGACACCACTGTGGTTGCAGCAGAGTAAGGAAGAAGTACAGAAGGAGATGAGTTGAGAAGACAGTGACCAGCTCTCTTAGGGCCCTCTGAATTTCGGACAAAGAACTGATCTGTTTTGATTTGCATTTCAAAAGGATCACTCCACCTTGAATTGTGAAAAATGTTGTAGGGGACAAATGCAGGAGCCAGGGAGTCAGGTTGAGAAATGGTTGTAGCAATCTAGGTGAGATGACAATGACTCGGATGCGAGCTCTGGCCATGGGAGTACAAAGGTAGCTGAGTTTGGACACGTACCACAGGAAGAGTCAAGCGACATTCCTGATGGATCACATATGGGTGTGAGAGAAAGAGAAGAGTTGAGGAATCACTCAGAATCATGAGAAGGATGGAGATGCCATTAGCTGACATGGCATTGTCTGGGTGGAGCAAGCTTGGTGGGGAAGATCAGAAGTTTAGAGTTAGTCACCTGGAGTTTGACATGTTAATCAGATAGCCAAATGGAGATGTCAAGCAGGCAATGGAGACACCAGCAAAGCTGCAACTCTGGAGTCAGGCCTGGGATAGAGAGATATAAATCTGAGAGTTGCTTGCATGTGAATGGTGTTTAAAATCTTGAGAACTGATAAAATTACACAGGGTGTAAAAATAGAAAGAAAGAAAAAAACTCAGGAACTATCAAGGACTGGGCCCTGGGGCTCTCCAGCATTAGGCTGGGGGGAAGAAGAGAAAAGTGTGGTACCCAAAGAGCCGGTGAAGAGAGCAAGCACAGCAAGGGAGAAACAATCAACTGTATCAAAGGCTACTGGGCATTCAGTAAGATGAAGACAGACTGGTCCATCTGTATTAACAATGGGGAGATCATTTGTCTCTAAGTCTCAATTTTCTCTTTTGTAAAAAAGTGAGAAAACTTCTGAATTTAGGAAAGCAAAGTATATTTGGAGCTCTTTCTCTTTAAAAAAAGTACCAAATAAACTGCAGGCAAGAACAGAAATAGACACTTGATTTGTGATGAAAGTAACAAACTCCTAGAAACATGGAGCAATACATGTGAATATAGAAAAGGATCAAGACCCTAAGTGACTGAGCTGAACTAAGCGAAGACTTTTTAATCCCTGCAGATGAGAAACAAGTTAATATGCACCATTCAGCCTAAGGAATGCCACAGAAGACAGGGATGAGGCAGGGAATTGTTTCAACAAGCATAACGAGTTCTTTTATTAAAGCTCCTTGTCCCCAGGTCCTGCCTTTCCCCTCCAGTGATGGAGACGAGACTTCCATTGACTGGGAAAGTTCAGGTGAGCGGCTCCACAGGCTAAGGTGGAGCCAGACTACCAAAAAAAAAATTAAAATTAAAAGTGATTATAAAGCTTGAAACTCTAGACCTCTCCTCTCACCCATGTTCAGATCACTAGCAGAGAGGTCAAACCTTCCTTATGTAGAAAATAAGAGAATATTTCTTGGGAGCAAATTCAATGTGCTAGGAAAATTCTAAAAGGTATTAATATTATTGCAGAAAAACAGTGGAAAATACTGCAAGTCCCCTAATTATTTCCACAGCAAGTCGCACTAATTGACAAGCATCCTTCATGTACAGTTTAACGCCTCTCTGTTAAATATGAAAGAAGCCCAAGGGTCACCTGATGAAGAAAGCCTCAAACATGAAGGAAATAGCTCAAATACATCAATGCAGAGAGATACCGAACATTTCAAAGAAACTAATTTGTATGCTTGGTGAAATAAGAGAAGGTGTTTTACATGGAACAAGAACAAGATGCAAGACAGAGCAAAACAACATAAAACTAGAAAAGGTTCTTAAAAATATAATGGCTGAGATTTTTAAAAGTCAATAAAAATGTTGTATATTAAAAAGTTGAGGAAATGTTCCAGAAACTACAGGGAAGAAAGGCATGGACAATGGAAGCGAAAAAGTTAAGAAAATTAAGGTGCTGCCCAGGAGGTAGATATCTTCTCCAGATCTGAAAAACACAACCCTGGATCGAAAGTGCCCACTGAGTAACTAGCACAGTGAATGAAGAGCACAAAAAGAATATTATTATGAAATTTCATAACTGAAAATATCAAGAAAATCATCCTGAAATATTCCAGGGAACGAATGGCATGCACATGTGAGAGACCGGCGTAAGGGTTACTTAGGGATTCTCAGCAGCCACACTAAGACCCCAAATACCACGGAGTCCAGTGCTAAACAACCAACCAACAAAGGGTGAAGGAACAAAGCTGTTTTGACTTTGTTATCTTCCAAACGCAGTTTCTCAGAAGCTACTGGAGAATGTGCTGCACTATATTGAGAGAATAAAGCCACAAAGAGGAAGCCATGGCACCCAAGTCAGTAGAGGAGAGAAAAGATTTCTCAGGTGAGGGGACGCGAAGTGCTGAGACCACAGCTCCTTGTAGCACAGGGAGCAGCCTGCTGAGGAAGTGGCAGGAGAAGGCAGGGCTCCAGAAGGAGTGTTTCCAGGAAAACAAAAAGAAATTGAGTTTTCTATAAGCTTGGCCATGTAGAAAACTGTAATAAGAGGTATTTTGCACAAAATTTGAGAAGACTTAGCTGTAGCTCCAAATAAAGCTAAGTTAGTGGTGCAATTGTTAATAAAATGGAAATGGAAACTTGCAGAAGAAAGGAAACATAATCATTGTATACTATTTTGGTGAGCAATGAAAAACAAATACTGAGTCATAAAAATGAAAACCTGAGCCGAGGAAGTAGCACAGTAGTAGAGTGCTTGCTTAACATAGGTTTGATCCCCATGGCCACCAAAAAAACAAAACAAAGCAAAACAAAAAGATGACGTATCATCTTTATCCTGAAATAAATTTTACTATCTATGATTTTATTATTTTTAACATACCACTGGATCTAGTAAGGCAATATTTAATTTAGGACTTTTATACCTACCTGTATGGATATACAATGAATCTGTGATTTTCTTTCCTTGTATTATCTTTATCTGGCTTTAGACGTCACCCATTTATTAATTTTTGTAAGGACATATTACTCTATAAATAATGAGTATTTAATACATGCTAGCTATCTAACATCATCCTTTGTTGCAGAAATAATTAAGAAATGATAAAATTAGGAGATAATAAAAAGAACAGAACCACATAGAGAAATCTAACAGTTTTGAGTAGCACCATATAAACTCTGAGAAGTTATAATTCTGGAATCTAATTTGGCTAATTTTACTTTTATCACCCTCCAATGAAACATCAAGACGCAAACACAAATTATAAACTACCTTTTAAAGGTATGATAGCAAAGTATTGGAGGAACTAGAACTAGAGTCCAATCATTCTAATTTCTAACCCTAATGCTCCTAAAAAAATATATGTTATTAGGTCCTGACTATACCACTTCTAATTTGGTTACAATGAGTATATTTCATTTCAAGAAATAAAAATAAATCTAGTGTTTCTTTCTCATCTACAATAAACCCAGCATCGTGTTAAATTATAAAGGGTAAAAAAGAAGATAAAGACTCACACAATTTGTTTACTTCTTTTAACTGATGATTCTAAAGTACAGGCCCCTCCTCTTGAATCTGAGCAAGCTGTGTGACTACTCTGACCAAAACAGTAAGACAGAGAACAATGTTATACTAGTTTAGGGCCTACACTTAAGAAACTGAGAGTTCCACTTCTCTTCGTGTCCACACTCACCCTGCAAGCCCTGAACTGCCATGTGGAGGCGCCATACAGGGAGGAATCCCCAGCCAGTCCTCAGCTTTCCGATCATCTGAGCCCAGGCACCAGACGCATTAGTGAAGAAATCAGATGCCCCAGCTGTGACCACCATGTGACTGCAACCGTGTGAGGAGCCACAGCAAGAGCCCCCAGCTGAGACTTTGAGCAATAAAACATTTTTAAAGCACAGAAAGAAAGTAAAAACACAAAATATTAATTCAACCCTAAACTGCGTTATGAATATATTAGCAAGACAGTGAGGGTCTAAGTGTGTAAGAGAAAAGCTAAAACCCTCACCTCTAAGGGAGGCCAACAGTATCTCAAAAAGCTGAAGCAAGACAGTAACATGTAAATATTATTGAGAAATACAGAGGTTAAAACCAGAGTAAACAGCTACATATGTTGGAAGAGGTTACCTTTGCAGCACAGGCAATGAGTTCAAGGCACTGCTGCTTTCTCTTTCAAGCATTGTATTACTTGTGCATGTATTACTCTGGTGAAACTAAAGATGAACACAATCATGACACAAAGGACATAAAAATGCCAGTGGTACCGGGTGGCCAGTATTACATATGATTGTTGCTGTCGAGTCCAGACACAGTCTTTGGCATTCAGATATATACAATCAATCCTAGTTCTCCCAGCCCTAATTTCCTGGTCAGATGCCCACCCATCTCAGAACGTCCTGCATGCCACTTCCCAAATAAGCCATGTGGGATCATAAGCCTCCCTCAGTGACCACCAAAGTGGGCCATGTCAGATAATCCATTAAAGGATGAGTACAGAGTATGACCACTGCTATTTACTCTATATCACCTTTTTAAAATATTTCTTTTATTTATGTATTTTGCCTATTTTTAAGCTTTACACTATTCTAGTTGCAGACATAAAAAGTATCAAAAACCATACAAAAAAGTCCTGTGTACTCCTCACCTGGATTCACCCAAATGTCATCATCTTCATAACCATTGTCCAATTGTCAAAATCTGAAAGTTAACTTTGATACAATATTATACAATCTATGCATCTTATTTGAGCTCTTCCAGTTATCCCACTAATACACATTTCTGGTCAAGAGCACATGTTTGCAATTATCCAGGTGCCTCTAGTCTCCTTTAAGCTGAAAGAGTTTCTTAATCTTTGTTTTTCAAATCTCTGATACTTTAGAAGACTACTGGCCAATTATTTTGTAGAATGCACCTCTATCCGAGTTTTTCAGTTACTTCCTTGTGATTAAATTCAAGTCAGGCATTTCAGCAGGAGTACCACAGACAGGATGTTGTGTTCTGCTCAGTGTATCATATCAGAAGTACGGAATGTCTGTTTGGCTTATACGGATAATGTTAACTTTGATCGCTTGTTTTTAAGGTGATGGCTACTAGATTTCCTTACTGTAAAATTATTATTTTTCCTTTATAATTAATAAGTATAGTTGAGGAGCATACTTTGGAACTAAGCATATATCCTGTTTCCTATCACACTTGCCTGCACAATTCTAACATTCATCAATGAGTCTTGCCTACAACAAATACTGTGGTGATTTTCCAGTTCCCTCGAATTTTTATATTTATTTATTTACTTATGTAATTAGTTTCGATATTCTACCTTAAGGAAGAAATTTTATTTTCCCTTCATTTATTCAGTCAATTATTTATGTCTATGTGAATTTGTAGATTCTTATTTAGTCTATGATTTATAATTCATTACCATCATTATTATGTTGCTCCAATTTCCCCAGCATGGACAGTTGGAGCATCTGTCTCCTACATGCTTTACAAGTCCCAGTTTTTGTTTTTGTTTTTTTTGGTCTGGGAAGAATAATAGAAAATTTGGAAGAGCAATGCTCTTGGGTCTACCCTTAGTTGTTTAGCTTGGAGACTCCCCTCTGAAGCCACCTTGATTGCCTTCATGGGAATTAAGTATCCCTCCTTTCTCTCCGGTTCAGCATGATGCCTCTTCCTGTGCTCAGCACTTACCCTCTCCTGCCTCACGTGGTACATGGTAGTTCTTAAGTGAAGGACAGCTCCGAACTAACCATCTCCTTGTCGGCTGTTCAGTTTCTGTCCTGTAGACTTGCTATATAGAAAGAGGCTCATATGTGAAGACTGCAGGGCAATGAAAGCCAAGAGGGGAAGAGAAAGTGTCCACATCACTGCAGTACAGGAACACCATGTGGCTACACACACACACGAAAACACACACACTGGACAGGGCTACTATGAAGTGAATGATCTGAGGAAACAACATGGTTCCTGTAGGCCCCAAAGGACTTTTAAAGTTAGCATTTCAGTCCTTGAACCTATCCTCGTCTGCTCCGTGAGGGCTTCCTGGCCTTGGCTGGGATTGTGCAGTGCTGACTTCTAACTTGGTGAAGCAAACTGCTCTGTGCAGACAAGAACAGATGAGGCCAGACTGCCTGCTTTCAAATCCCACCTCCATCACTTACAAGTGAGTAACCTTGAGCAATGTACTCACCTTTGCTGTGCCTCAGCTTCCTCATGTGCAAAGTAGGACTCATAATAATAAACTAGTTGTATAAGATTGCCAGAAGGGATCAATTAGTTTACAGCATTGCTAGGCACATTACAGGTGATATATTAGTGTTAATTGTGTTGTTTTAACACACAGAAGGTAGAAGACCCTAAATATTAATATGTGCAAGCTCCACGAAATACAGCAAAAAGATATAAGAAAGCTCAGGACAGAAGGGTTAGGGCAAGCTCAGTTCTATGCTTGCTTAAAGACTGATTTCCTAAGAGGGACGTGACATCACACCTTTTCTGTCACTGTCCCCTTCTGCTGCTCTTTGTCTCACAATCAGGAATGTGTTTCCCCCAAAGCCCAGGAAGTGTATCTGTGTGTCTAAAAGGGGAGTGCAGAGGAGGGGAGCTAGACAAACCAGTGTAAGCGTGAGACATTTTCCTCTGTGTCAATCTTACTCAAAGATTTGTAGAACGAAATATTATTATTGTTCTAAAATGTTATTGTGACAAAGAACAGAAAATTCGCATAAATTTTTACGATTAAAGCCATAAGTTTCTCACATGGCTTGCTTTTATGGCCACTTTAGTGTGTCACATAGTAGAACCCTCACTGCCTTGCCATGAAAAACCTTGCTAAATCCTCCCTTAGCAGAGGCTTCTAATGGAGAAAATAGGGGAAAATAGCCATCTTGGGGTGGGAGATGGGGAAGAACCCCAGAAAAGGGAAAATGAAAGAGACTGAGGGCCCCAGATATAAGCAGACAGCAAATGGGACAGTGAAATCGAGACAAGGAAAGAAAAAGGGGCATCCCGGGGCAGTCCCATGGAGACGGCCGCCTCCCCTGGCAACTCCTGTGGAGAATGCTGCCGGCCACTCTGTGGCGAGCCTCATATTTCAACATACAGAGTCGGTGTTTGTTTTCAAATATTACAGGATTAGGACACCCAGGGGACACCCTTACCTGGTGGTGTTCGCTGTCAAAGGCTGAGAAACTCATACTCTCTTATGTCAAATTTAGAAGTTGCCTTTTGGTTGGGTACCAGACACCTGACAAATGTGGACAAGCACAGCAGAGCCAAAATGGATTTTGGCTCAGAGAGCTGTCCCGGGTGTAAGGGGAGAGGTTTCAATATCATTAAGATTAAGACGGCATCTGCTCACAGACATCTCCAACGGCAGAACCAGGAAGAAAGGCCGGCTCGGCGCTATTAAGGGAGCAATAAAGATTGCTTCCTGCTTGAGCACGAAACCGGATTTGCCAGTAGAAAATCTCATTAGGGCCAATATTTTTTTACTCTTATCAATCTCTGCCAAGTTGCTTGCTTTATTCTTTGGTCCACAAGACAGTATTCCTTTCAAAATAAAGTTAAAGGCCTGTCCCAGGAAGCTGATAGACGGTTGCGTAAATAAAAAGCTCCAGACAAGATAATAGAATAAGAAGCTATGTGTCAAGATTCCACATCTGTCTGACCAATAAGAATGATATTCACACAATTTAAAAGATCAAAAATGTAAGACTTGAGTGTGATATGTATTATGCAATGACAGATGTCCCAAGTATAAAAATAACTGTTCCACTGATAATGGGTTTAGAAATACAGAAATATTAGATGCCATGTAGAACTGGTCTAGTTTAGCTAACTTTATTTCAGCAGCTCAGTGAACATTTGGAAAAGTGTTCTCCAGCTAGTGTTTTGCCTAATACATTTCCTTTCGATGTGCCCAAAACCTGGTTTATTCAGTTGATACAAATATTGCTAAGCTTCTATGTGCTTCAAATAGCATAATAAAAAGAGTGGGTATGAAATATTAATGTGGATAGAGAGAAATGGACAAAGATTATTTTGCTTCATTTTATTTGGGTATAGGGTTAGTGGGTGGGGCTTGTTTTAGAGAAAATTCAACACTACTTTAAATTTTCATCTTTCTGAGACTTGATTTTTTTCAAAGTCAAAATGGGAATGTAATAACACCACCGCATATGGCTGCAGGAAAACATAAATGCAATAATGTTGGAAAAACTCCCAGCACAGAGCTCAGCGCACAGCAGATACTCATTAGCTCCCTCCCTGTCCCTCTGTTGCTGTGTGGCCCAGGAACTCTGCTCACTGGCCTGCCGCAAACGACCCTATCAAGCATCGTCTGTCCAGCAGCCACACTGCCTTCTCAGGTACCTAGAGTTTCGTGTGCTCGTGACCACCACCCCACCACCCAGCCTGCAAACTGACCCAGAGGAAGGCTGGCTTCCTCTCCCCTTGCTGGTCTTCAGTTCCCCCAGAAGCTCTGCGTCACAAGCCAGTCACCCCTCCCCACTGGTTCATGTGACTGGAGCCCAGAGTGAATCTCGGGAGTCCTGCTTCAATGATGAGGCAAAAGACCCTGCTAAATGTGTACAGGGAAGCTCCAAAGCTCCACCTCAGCTCTGCTGACAGCCATACTAATGCCATAAGAGAAACCACCTTCGGGGTAGCAGAGCAGAGTACGAAAAAGGAAGTCCTCAGGAACTTGCTGGGAAAACCGATCCTCAAGCTCATGCAGCCTCACTTCCAGTAACAAGAGCTGATAAATCCCTGGTACAGTTTTAAGGAATCTCAACTGACTTTTCCATAACCTGTGCCACTAAAAATAAAATGCCAAATTGACACAAGAAGTCAGAAACATCCTTGTCAGTAAGAAAAACTACAGATCTAAATAAAAATCTAATAATTCTTGCAGAGATCATCATTAGACCTTTTTAATATGTTATAGTTAAATAAGGAGAGTATATAATTTCTCTGATGTCTTTCTATATGTTATTGATTGGCGTTTTTGTTGTATACCAGAATTACCTTTTCTTGTAATACAAGGTTTCACCTAGCCATTCTAAAATCAGGATAAATTGCTCTTATCAAACAACCGTACATAACAGGTTCATGTTCTTATTTTTCTGCATATGTTTTGTAGAGTAGTCTCCGGTACATTCTCTAGAAAAAATCAAATTATTCAAAATCAGATGTTCAAGGAACTATCATCTATGGTGGTGACGAGCAATCGGTAATTTGAAATTTTTCTAGTTCAAAATTATCTTAGCCATGTTTTGTGATAGAATTTGAGAGGCTTAATTGACCATATACCAAGAGCAATATATTAGCATGAACCACAGCAGCTGACCCCATTCAGAGATAAGATGTCCTGTGGCAGGCACTTCCATTGTCCACCTTTGATTTCTAAAGTATATAGAATCATTTTTAACACAGGACATGATGGGGGGGAATGAATGAGTAATCACTCAATAAACTCCTACTGTCCTCTCCAGAAAAGCATTGTTTACCTCTGTATAGGTTTCTGTTTTCTTACGTAGATACCCATGAGGGAAACCACCTAAGAGGCCAAAGAGGCCACTGAATTTGCTATTTGGGAAACGACCAAGAGCCACCGATAAGAGAAAAACAGACCCTCGCAGGAAAAAACCTATCAAGTAGAAACAAAATTATTTTTAAATGTGCAAGGCTATTTAGGGAAATTTATAAAATGTTATAATAAATTATAAAGTTGTGATATTTATGAAGAAGATATTATTTATAAGAGATTGAATAAATGGAGATATACTCCAATGTCATGAGGAGGAAAACTTAGTATAGCGGAGATGTCAAGTCCCCAAAATTCATCAATTTCAACCAAAATCCACTAAGTTTTTAAAGTAATTTGATAAACTAATTATAAACCATATGGAAGAGTAAAGGGCCATGAATAGCCTAGAGGAGTCTTAAGGATTGGTAAAGCGAAAGAAAAGGATTTGTCTTAGCAAGAACCAGCACTAATTATGAAGCCTCAGTAACTAAGAACGATCCTGGCAACGGGAGAAGCTCACAGTGGAATATAATACAGGCCGAACATTGATAATATGAAATCCAAAATGCTACAAAAACCCAAAACTTTTTTGAGTATTACATTCAAATTCCCAGATTCATAAATTTAAAATCTGGGATGCTTCTGGGCTCAAGCATTTCAAATAAGAGATAACTAACTTGTGGAGAGTCCAGAAACAGCATTTGTGAAACTTTCGTATAAGCAAAAATGTTCTCTTTTTCTATCGGTGGGAGAACACGTTACATTAGTTAAATGGACCAGAAAAAAATAGCTATTTTCCATGATAACATGATGAGAAATAAATGAAACCAGATCTTCACCTTACACTATATATGCACACAAAATAATATACATCCTCACCTTATGCTATACACACACATGAAGTAATTTAAGATCGATTAGAAATTTAAGTGACAAAAACAAGACATTAAACATTTTAGTGGAAGAAAATCCCTTTTCAAATTTTAATAGTTTCCTTTATATCAGAAAGATATCCCACATCAGGGGAAGGTGTGTGTTCATACTATAAAAGTTCCTTTTTTACAGAATGACTTCAGTAACATGGCCCACGGAAACCCCAGGTTGCTATTAGAGGACCAGTTTCCTGTAACCTGATGATGATATACCTTTTAGGTTTACAGATGAAGATATAAGACTTGTTTATTCATTGTTTTGCCCCACACAAAACTTAAAGCAATGAATTTACCTACTGCTATTTTGAATGCTTTTAAATAAACTAGAATTTATTCCATTGTTCCCAAACCCCATAGAATTTGATGTATACAATAATAACATTGTGCTTAATACTCATTATTGATGCTACCTCCCTTCATCAGAACAAGAAATATCTCTTTCATTACTATCATTTAGTATTAAGCAAATATGAAAATTATGAACCAGTACTTTGAATCACCGGGTTTTGACAGGAAATGGTCAGGACCATGCTAAGATTGTGTTGAAGAGAAGGTACAATTTTATGATCCATGTTCTACATAATTATTTCTGGAAGAGCATCAGTAGGCAGTAGTGGGTCTAAGTGAGGGGCTGGAAAGGCCAGATGGTTGGAAAGAGGATTAAAGGAAAATAATAAAAGAGAATGATTGAAAGATTAGAAAACCAGGTCTTTGCCGTGGACGAGTCACTTGCCATTCTTATCTAGAGATGAAATGATCTCTCCCTTATTAGGATTAAAGAGTAGATGTCTAGTGGAGGAAAAAGTAATATTAGAAGCATGCAGCATCCCAGAGCCTCCCTCTATGGAGAAGTCAGGTAAGAAATGAGCAGAGTCCCCAGACAGCCTGTGTCTGTCTGTTCCAGGAAGCTACAGCAAGGTCAGACTCTTACTTCAGGGAGATTTTCTTATTTGCAAGTTCTATAAATGGGATTTTTAAATTCTGGAACTTTATTCAGTTTGAAATGAAGTAAAAGAAAGAGGCAAGGAAGGGCCACTGGGAAGGGAGAGAAATGCAGGTTGAACATCCCTAATCCAAACATTCAAATTCTGAAATATTCAAAAATTAAAATTTTTTGATCACTGATATGATACCACAAATGAAAAACTCCACCCCTGACCTCATGCAATGGAGTGACAGTCAAACTGCAGGTTCCCTGAAAACACGGTATAAAATTACCCTCGGGCTCTGTATATAAGGGGCATACGAAATGAATACTACTCGGGTCCCATCCGTAAGATCTCTCATTATGTATTATGCAAATATTATAAACATTCAGAGGTTCAAAAATCCAAAACGCTTTTGATCTCAAGCCCTTAGAATAAACCACGTTCAACCTGTGCTACAAAGCTCAAGCCCAAATAAGTTGCCTCTTGACTTTAGCCACCTATTTATTCCTTCAAGGTGGAGGCTGAGCTACACATGGCCAAACCCTTTTACCGAGGTATTCTACAGAAGTACATACTCTAGCACCTTACTTTGAAATGGAGCGGTACTTACTAATGACTGCTTTTGTTCAGCACTTCTGGACTTCAGCTAAATGTGACACTAAAATTGTCTTGTTTCAATAAGCTAGTCCACATTTCAGGATAAAGCTCTGAAATCACATTTGGGCAGTATTAAAGTCTGACTTCTCAGTGTGGGTCTGGATGTTCTGGTTACCCACCGGATGCCTAGCTGGGCCCCTGGGCCAGGTGGTACTGACTATAGTATAATCTCAAGCTGCTGTTCAGCTTGCAGCCTGGCTATTGCGTCTCCATCTTGAGTCCCGGTTCTCTTCAGATTTGCCTCTCGCCATACTTCTAATGTCTCTATTTTTTGTGCTGACTTCCTTGTGGGCCTAATCCCTCTCTCATTATATATTAATTTCTATCTAACTTAGCTGTTTATAATAATAACATGGAGCATTAGTTGAGATGAAAACAGAAGAGGAAGTGGGTGGGGGGAGTAAACCACTGAAATGCCGAACTTGGGAAAGATATAAAGATGTAGTTCTCAAAATTTAAGATATACCAGAATTGGCTGGAGGGCTGCTTAAAACACAGACTACTCTGTCCCACCCCAGAATTTGCAGTCTACTAGGTGAGAGTGGGCCTCGAGGATTTCCATTTGGAGCAGATTCCCAAGGGCTGCTGGTGCTGTCAGTCCACCGGCTACACTTTGAGACCAGCTGGACAAATAAAGTGATTCTAAACCCTGGCTGCGCACTAGGCACCTACGGGGTGAGTTTCTAAATACCGACACCAGAGCCTCACCCCAAGATTCTGATACAGCAGAACATCGGGGAGCCTGGGTTTGGGGAGTGTTCAGGGCACACCCCACAGCAGGTGTTTCTAGTGTGCAAGCAGCCTGCAGAACCAGTGGGGCTGAGCCTTCTGGAAAAGTGAGGGGTTTGGAGAGGGAGGGGGAGTCAGATTCGGTGGTGGGGTAGCAGATTTGATCATGTTTGTCTGACAGTCTTTCTGCAGGGGCTTGGGAATTTTCACTAAATAATCTTTCTAATGTCCTTTCCCCACTTCAGAATTGATGCTGTGCCTAAGGTACCTTTAAAATGCACTTCCATGATACACAAGTCAAAAACAGTACATAAGGGTCGGGGATTTGTCTCAAGCAGGGAAGTGCTGGCCTACCAAGTGCAAGGCCCTGAGTTCAGTCCCCAGGAGCCCCCTCGCCCGCGCAAAAAAAAACCTACATAGACTTGATTTTTTTCTTTCAACAATGCTGCCCTCTAGTGTCCATATATATGAAAATTATATATAACCCACCTCAGTCGTCAACATGGTAATTTTCAATTAGCTAGCTAAACAACTTGGGAAATTTTTTTCTGACCTGAAAAGAATAATAATCTAATTTAATAAGAATTAATTAAATTTTAATTTGGGGCTGTGTGACTCTCCAGCTGCCGTCTGATCTCTGACCACTTCTCCCTGCCCTCTGTGCTGCTGCCTCAGTAGGGAATGGGAACTTCAGAAGTCCCTCTTTGTTCCCACCCAGTTCCCTTCAGTCAGAGCCAAGAAAGCCCTGAAGAGTCACTGCAGCCAGAGGGCCTGGTCATGGGCATGTCACAGAGGTGGCTTCATCTTTGCTTCACTTCCCGAACCACCTCCTTTCACTTGAGTTGCGGTTTACTAAGAACACACATGATCAGAGATGGGTTCCTGTGCCTCCCATGAAGAATTCTAAAAACCAAGCTGGTCCTCCCATCCCAACAGAAGTGTCCCACTCCACGAGGCTGCTTTCTTTCCTCCATCTCACACTGTCCTCCCTCCCGTCCTTCCCAACTTCCTGGTGCAGCTCATTCACAATTTCTTTCTAGCTCACCCCTGATGCAAACAGGTGGACTCTTAACCTCCTCCATCTAAAATTCTCTTTTGGTCCTGAATATACTGCCCACTTTCTCTTCTTTGTTCACCTGCAAACCTGTTGGAGCATCATCCTCACAGATTTTCTCTAAAGCCTCCCGTGCTCCCACTATTCGGCCCCTGCCTCAACCTGACCTTGGTTCCATTTCACATTGAGACTGCTCCCTGCATGTGGACACTGGCGTGCACCCCTGACCTAAATGTGCACGGCGTTCCGCCCTGTGGGCTTGCTGCTGGCAGCACCCTCTAGTCTTGGTTCTGAAACGTCCCTCCCCCCTCTGGCTTCCTTCCCACCCCCTGGCTCTGATCGCCCAGCAGGCTGTGCAGAGTCCTCTCTCTAACCCCAGAGAGCAACCACAACCTCCTCCCTTTTCTCTCTCAGACTTGCCTTAGGTAGTTTCATCCACTGCCATGAATTTACAGTCAGCAGACCAGTAATTAATAAACACTCCACGTCCAGCAGATCGCTCATCTTCTCATATGTCCAGTTACATCAACTCAGCTCTCCCCTTTAGTATCTCACGGGCATTGTGCCTCAAAGAAGAACCCTTGATTTTCCTCCCTCCCTCATCTCCGTAGATAGCCAGGTATCTGGAAGATGCAGCCCTCTCTTTCCTTTACATATCACGCTCAGTCTGTGTCTTTACTGACACCGACCTACTCCAAGTGCCCTCCTCACCCACCTGGAACAGCGCAGTGCCTTCCTAAAGACGGTCCTGGTTTCTCAGGCCCTCCCTTCTTTACTGACTCTCCACGGCCAGGCAAAGATGGTATTATGAAATGTAAACTGGGATGATCGAATATGTCATTCGCTTCCCTTAAAAAAAGTCAATGACTCCATTAAACGTTGAACAACATACAAATAATATGGTTTGCCTTTTGCCGGCTGTACTGATCATGCACCCTTCTCCTCCCTCCGCACTAGGCTCCTACCACATGGCATCTTTCCAGCTGCCGAAATTTACTAGCCTTGTCCTGCCTCAGGGACTTCATATAGTCTACTTCATCTTCCCAAAATGTTCTGCCCCTGTTCCTCACATGGCTGGCTCCTTTTTATTCCTAAACGTAACTCCTCAGTGAGATCTTCTTTGCCCTAACTAGTCTACCCTTTCGATTTTTATCTCAGCCTCCTTTGCCTTCTGTACAGCACTTTGCATTTTGTAATTGCTTGTTTTCGTCTCCATCCTCCCCAGTCAACTGTAAACTCCCTGAGTTTAAGAACTTTGTGTCTTTTTACTCAGAAATGAATCTAGCCCCTGACACAGTGCCTGGCAATACTACATTTTTACCACCTGTGAGTTGAGCAGGTGAAGTAACGTGTGAGAAGAGTCGCTGCCCACCCACCTTGCCTGTGCAGCTTCAGGCCTTCAGTGACTTGCATGTGGCTGAGCCACCTGACTGCTCTGTACTCATTTTACTTGACTTCAGAGACTGAGATATGGGACAGGGTCAGGATTGGTTTGTTCTGTATGACCCTCTTCAGTGTTTACCACCATGTTTGGCACATCCCAGCATCTCCAACACCAAGAACAACAGACACTGACAAATATTGCTCTTTGAATGACCTTCTGGCCTGGAAGGAAGGCTTACGTGAAGGGAAAGGGACCTGGCACAATGGGGGAGATGTCTGTTTTGGGGCATAGATTCAAACAACGGCTTTCGACTTGCAGAAAAGTTCGTAATTGGCACTTGCTCCATTTGTAGTCTAAAGAAGAAATGGAGGCTTCTTATTACTTTCTTTCATCACATTTGTCTAAAGGGAAAATGAACTTCATAGTTTAGTTGCTGTGATAGAAGATTTGGGAATTTTTATCCAAGAAAGAAAAGTATTCAGCTTATAAACCAAATTCTACCTCTGTCGGACAGCCAATAGTGAATGAAAGCATTCCCATCTGCCAGAGAATGCAAAGGCAACTTCAGACAGCTCCAGAAGCCCCAGCATAAAGAAGCTAAGACCCTTACCCTGGCCTTCTGATTCCAAACCCTGTCCCCACCCCCAAACAGGAGAAATAAAAATAAGAATTCATCAGCCTCGACTCTCCTTTGAGACAAGGACTGGATTTTTCTAAAGGACATTTAGCCTGCTGCTGTTACTGGGACAGAGAGAAGCCCCGAGGTCCTCTAACCCCTTCACAATGTCAGATGACTTGGCATGCTGTTCATCCAGACCCGTTTCGTGGAAGAAATCCAATTCTGTCTGTAAATTTTTGCTAAACTGAACTTAAGGTTCTTCCCGCTCCCCTAGTTATGCATCACATCTGGCGGGTGCCAAGAGAATCAGCTCAGCTCCACCCCTCCGGGGAGAGGATTCATTTTGCTGTTTAGGAAATGTGATGTCAGCCTTCAAAGAGCCTACAGAGCAAACCGGGTGGGCCCACCAGCAGGCCCTGGTGAAATCAATTACACGGGTCTCTTAGAACAAAATGTGGCTCAAAGTGGTCAAGGACAGGGCGTGTTGCTGCGGGCTTTGAACCCCTGTGGCCGCAGCTGTTTGTCTAGCATTAATATGTTTATCTTTGTGCTAAACACATTGTTCCTGAGTCATCTCTACTAAACAGCTACGCCGTGTGAGGCCCAGCTCTGCAAATCCAACACACAAAGAAAGACAGGCCTTCCATCCTAAATGCCCTTACACCCTCCAAGGTCAAAACAAATGCTTTCCCTCATTTCTCACCTTGGTGAGCAAGTACTTGGATTCCAAGAGAGAGTGAGTATGTGTTCTTTTATCAGACCAAGAACCAGCAAGCAATACAAGTAAAGGAAGAACTTAAAGTGATCTTTATATTTTTAATACAAATTAACATTGTTGCTGAAAATGAAACCATCGGTATGAAATATCAGACTATAACATTATCACCAATATCCAAGTAATTGTATTAATTAAATAATTGCATTAAACTCTTAAGCTTCAGGGATGGGGGAAAACATACAATTTTGAACAATAGAGAAACTCCTGGAATACTCTTTGGCCTTCCATAGAAATCGTTCGAGCCATGACACATGTGATAAACCAAGGCATGGCGATGTACTGGGGCACCTCGAGGTGGAGCGCTATGGAGATCATGGTAAGCTAGCTGCTATTTTTAAATGGCTATTGAGAACCTTATTATTGTTTTTCATATACCATGTGTAAATTACAAGATCTTTTGTAAACTTTTCTCAAAATTCCTATAGCATTGGAATTCTAAGATCAATTCCATCATTAAAGAGTCAAAGAGCCAGGCTTGGTGGCACACCTGTACTCCCAGCACTTGGGAGGCTGAGGCAGGAGGATTGCCTTGAGTTCAAGGCCAGCTTGGGCTACATAGTGAGTTCAAGGCCAGCCTGAACTACATAGTGAGAACCTGTCTAAAAAAAGAAAAAGAGGGAGAGATGAATATTGGGCTGGAGCTCATCAGTTAAGAATACAACAGGGAGAGCTCAGGCCTCTTGTAAGAAGCATGTTCTTTGGTGGTAAGAAGGTTAAATTGAACTTTACAGCTCATGCAATAAATGAATAGAGTTATTCTTGTTTTCTTGTTTAAAACTATATTAATAACTACTCTGTGTTTTCTTGTTTAAAATTATATTGATAACTACTCTGTTTTCAACACATTAATTACAGACCACTTTTATATGTTAATTTCTTTAGAAACCTAAAAATAAACTACATTTTCATTGTAACAGTCCATGATTCATCCTCTGATTAATTTGCTCTAGACCTTACTAAGTCCAAATCCTCCCAACGAATAAGAATGTCATACATTCAGTATGACTCTTGGTAAAATCAATAGTCATAATTTTGCTTGTTATTTGATGTCCTCTGTGTTCCTCGGTTTGCACTGACTTCACTGAAATGAACATTTCACATGCAAATGAATCACAGTGAAGCCTTATTGCTCATCAGTCCTAATTCAGTTGCAATCTCATTTCTCTCCAGGAAGCCTATTCGGTAGCAAGACAGTTCAATATGATCCCGCCAGTCTGTGAACAAGCCGAGTACCATCTTTTCCAGAGAGAGAAAGTGGAGGTCCAGCTGCCAGAGCTCTACCATAAAATAGGTATTCTTCAAAAGTACATCTACTACTTTTAACAATAGGAAAAATTAGTGATCTAGAAAATAAGTTGTAGTAAAATGCTTTCCTAAATGTGCCTGATTAATACAAGGAGCATAAGAATTATGCATCCCAGAGACTAGCAGAGTCAAACGTACCTGTAATTCATCTACAGGGTTTCACTGATGAAAGCTGTGGTGGGAAATGTCAGTGGATAAACTCATACAGTACTCACCCAAGAAGGTGACTTTGAATGGCCTGAGTGCCTTTCCAAGTCGCCGTGGATATACACATCTATATCTCTTACTGTGCCCAGCACCAAGTTTGATATAGGGAATTCAAGGGCACTTAACAAGCCAGACATTGTATGTTTATGTGGAAGGGAGAAGGGGAAAAATATGCACACAATATAAACACAAGAAATTGAGATCTAAGAAAAATATGAATAAGCCATATTTTCAGGCTTATATACCAAAGATACAAAAGTTGTGTCTTTTATCTTGTATCTCTACGTAAAAGATATAAAAGTTATACACCAACATTATATCCAGAGATAACTTTCTTCCTTAGAATTGGCAGGGAAATGCTGGTTAAGGAAAAAAAGATAAAAATTCAACAAGAACAAGATAGTTATTGCTATCACTTACTGAGTATTTGCGGGGCACTGCGCTTCTGCTACGTACCAGCCACCACATCAAGCACTGAATGGACAAGAGAAGTGCTGAATTTTTGTGCAAGTGAAAGTGTTTATCTCTCTGTTGGTGAATTTTGGACATCAAAACATCATAGATAAGCCACATCTTTAGGGCTTGCTTTTACGATCATTCCGAGAACTGTTAACAGTACATGTTTAATTGGTTCATAAAACAATGAAAAAGCAATCTGCAAATGCAAAAGTGTAATGGAAAGATACATGCTGGTATTAATTTATTTATCTGGCCAGCTTTTCCCCATAACCAAACAGGTTTTGCTTAAAATCCCGCACACTTCTGATCCCAATTTGTACAATCGATTTTTTACGGTTTTTCCTTCTGCAGGGGTTGGTGCAATGACATGGTCTCCCCTTGCCTGTGGAATCATCTCAGGAAAATATGGAAATGGGGTACCTGAAAGCTCCAGGGCTTCGCTGAAGGTATTCTCAACATGTAGAGAAGAGTCTGGGGTCAGGGAGATTACTTAGAATGCAGCAGCCGAGGGCTTCCCAACTCAGCTAAGCCGTGGCCTTGGCCAGGCAGGTGGCCCCAGCAGTCTTGCTGAATCACTGTGGTCTCTGCTCCTGGCCGGGAATCAGTCAACCCTGCATAATTTGCAAAGAAAACTTCTTCCTCTGGGGACTAGGAGAAAGTGGCCGATGACCTGGTTATATTTGCAGGGTTCAAATCCCTGCAATGTTACTTACACTTGTGTTGAGGAAGGCATTTCATTCCTTGCTCGAAACTGACAAAATTTAAAGTCCTTTTTCTATGGAAGAGGATCTAATTTTCTTTTTCTTGACCAAACAAAATTTAAACCATAGAGGCTTACTCTATATGAGGCAAACAGTTACAGCAAACTATGGTTTGAGGTTGAGTGACATTTTTTATTGTGTTGGGGACAGGGGTAAGGAGGCAGGCCTCAGGAAAGTTCCTATCATTGGGGCTCCATGATTGGCATTCATAGAGACCCAATCTGGCCACTGGTTTCTTAAAGTTTAAATTCTACTCTGAAGAATAATGGAATTCAAGATCATAAAGGGGCTGGGGATTTAGCTCAGTGGTTAGAGTGCTTGCCTTGCAAGCACAATGCTCTGAGTTCGATCCCTGTCCCCTGCCCAAAAAAGAAAATCACCTCCATTCAAGACCTCTTGATGATTATTTACTGATGAGCATTCCAAACATCTTTCCTTATAAAAACAACATGTCCATTTTTTTAAATGTGAGAGAATGTGTAATAAGTTAGAATCACAAACTGTACTATACTGTCAAGAGAGAAAGAATATAGGTATTATAAAAATTCCATCAAGCAAAGTCTTCCTAAGAGGACACAGAGGCATGAGCCAGCTTCAAGCCTCCATTAGCACTAAGTCAATAGAGGAATAGCTCACATCGAGCCTAAACTGCCGATCCTTTCATCAGTGGCGGGGTGACTGCCGTGGGCTTCCTAACCAGACCTTCTCAAGGTTCCAGGCATTTCACTTCCCTTCCTGCCTGTAACAGTTCAGCTTTTGGCTTGTTTGTTCTCGCAACTAATATAATACAAACATGTCCTAAAGCACGTCGACATGGCCCTATTTGTGGTTTTACATAATCACAAAACACAGTCATCCCAGAATATTAAGGAAGTTCTTATTCCTCAAAAATTGAAGAACCAATCTAAACAAGTCCACTGAGAAAAACCAAAAGCATACTGGGGAGGAACATATAAAGGGATAAAGATAAGAAGATTGTAAAGAAGGAAAGGACAGAAGTAGGAAGCGTTAAGAATCGTGAATTTAAGCCAGATGTGATGGTGCATGGCTGTTATCCCAACGCTCAAGAGGCTGAGGCAGGAAGACTGTCGCAGATCCAAGTACAGCCTGGGCTACACCGTGAGTTCAAGGCCAGTCCGAACACCTACTATGTGCCAGGCACCAGTCTAAGTGTTTTCATTCATCATCCTTTATCCTTCCAAAGAGAAATGGCTATAGATTGGCTTTTAGTCCATTGCAGCTAAGCTAAATTGTCACACGGATGTTCCTTGTCTTATAATGGATTTCATGCCTGATAAACCAATTGTAATTTGAAAATATTCTAAGTCAAAAAATTCATTTAATATACCAAGCCTATGAAACACCATAGTTTAGCCTAGCCTACCTTAAATGTGCTCAAAACCCATTGGCCTACAGTCAGACAAAAATCATCAAACACAAAGCCTATTTTATACTGAAGTGTGGGATATTTCATGTAATTTATTGAATATTGTACTGAGAATGACAAACAGAGGTCATATAAGTATACTTTTATACCATCACAAACTTAAAAAAAAAAAGGCCTAGATCAAATCATCGTTATATTGGGGATCATCTGCATAGTCTTTCACAGGCTTTCTGAAAAATTCAAAATACTTCCATATATGCTGAGGGTTCTCAGCCTTTTCCGGATACAGAAACTAAAGCATAAAGACATTAAATAACAATTGAAGACCATAAATTCTTAACAGATAAAGTTGGTGTTAGAACCATGTCTCCTGGCTCTTGGTTAATTATCTCCCCCAAAGACATCTTTGTTTCTCTTCAAACCCAAGTTTTTTAAAAGAAGTAACTATGCTATATTTGCAACGTTATGGTTTTCTGATCTCCATTACTGTTTGGAAAAAAGCTTGCTAACACTGAAAATGCTTTCATAAATGCAGTAGCAGAAAGAGAAAGGAAAGGGTATATATAAAATGTTTGAAGGTAATATTATAGTTTATATCTAGATGACCCCTAAAGCCTCATATGATCATGGTAGGACCTCTGGAAGGTGACTGGACCAGAGGGGTGCTACAGCTGACTTGCTGTTAGGAGGTGGAGCCTGGTAGGAACAGGTGGATCACTGTGAGCAGGACAAGGAAGGTTGTATCTCCCCTCTTAGATCCTCCCTTCACTTCTCTTTGCTTCTTGTTTGCCATGCCACGAGCAGTTTCTCCTGTTATGCTGTTCTGCCTTGGAGCCAGTCAACCATAGATTGTAAACATAAGCCAAAATAAACCCCTCCTCTTTAAATTGTGGGTGTGAGGTGTTTTGTTCCAATAATGAAGAAAGTGACTAAGACAAATTTTGGTACCAGAAAAGTGGGGTCATTGCTGAGACACTGTGTGACATTGTGGTTCAGGAGTCTTTGGAATTGGTTTGTAGGAAGAGTTTGGAAAAGTTTGGAAATGCCAGCTGGAGAGTCATGGATTGCTGTAAACAGAGCTTGATGGGAAATTCTAGCCAGAGCTCAGAAGACTGGACTGCTGATAGGAAAGCAAATGGTAAAGACCAGGCTCAGGAGACCAGGCTTCAGCTGGGGAACAAGGACTCCATTGGCAGTTGAACTCCAGACCATGTGTGTTGTGTTCTGGAAGAAAATTTGTCTACATTTTGCTCATGTCCTGAGACTTTGCAGAAGACTGAGATGAAAGGCAGTGGACTAATTAATCTGGCAGAAGAAATTTCAAGGCAGCCTAATATTGAGGTGGTAGCATGGGTACTGTTGGGAGGTTTTAGCCAGTTTTACATTAAGAATCAAAAGCAAATGGCACAGCTGAATGACTTAAAAAGTTTCGAGTTTGGCCAGAACGGAAGCTCTAATTAAATTAGAGCCTGAGAAGTTGGACCAGAGGAGAGCTTGACTGCTGAAAAGATTAGCATGAATAGAAGCCAAATACTTTCCATCTGGACAATAGGAAGGATGCCTTGGGGGCATGGGAAGAATGGTCCTTCTCAGACTCAAGGGTGAAAAAGTGAGAAAGACTTTGCTTTGAGAAGAGAGCTACAGCTGGGGATTTAGCTCAGTGATTAGAGTGCTTGCCTTGCAAGCACAAGGCCCTGAGTTCGATCCCCGGCACCAAAAAAAAAAAAAAAAAAAAAAAAAAAGAGAAGAGAGCTACAAGGCACCCTGCTGGAGGCCAACCAGGAAACTGGCTTCCTGAGATTCCATTCACAGTGTTCAGTCATCCAAGAAGTACTCAGAGGCCCCTGCAGCCATGATACAAAACGGTCTGGCTACTGCTGGAGCCAGAGACAGACTCGGCATCATCCATATGATGCTGGTTTTATAAGCATGCAGAATGCAAGAACTATAGGATCATGGAGGCTTCCACTCAGACTTTAGAAGGCCTTGGAGGGTAGGCAGTGTGTCCATGAGAGGGCAATGTGTGAAGCTGTGAGAGTGAAGCCAAAAGTGCAGTGGAAACCCCAGGAATTTGGAGAAGTCAGGAATGTTGACCATTTGAGGAAAGCCATGGGGATTGAGCAAAGCCAGCCCAAGAAAAAAGCTATGAGGGCAGCAACCACCAACAAGGCCTTGAATAGGAGCTGCCCAAGCCTTTTGGAGTTTGAATCTCTCAAAACTTGCCCCAAGTGCTGGACACAGAGCTACATGATTTAGTATTTGCCCTGCTGGGTTTTGGTCTTGTTTGGTCTTACAGATTTCTATCTCCTTCCTCCTCCATTTTTGGAATGGGAATTTTTACCCTGTGCCATTGTATGTTGGCAGTGTTTAAACTTCTTTTTGATTTTTACAGAGGCCTGTTTGCCTTAAATCTCAGAGGAGACTTTGGACTTGGACATTTCAGCAATGTTCGAACTAGTAAAACTTTGGTCACTCTTAGAGATGCATTATGTGCATTTTGCATAAAAAGATATCATTAGTCTCTGGGAAGCCAGGCCAGAATGTTATGGTTTATATCTAGATGTCTGCCTAAAATTTTATGTGATCATAGGTGGGACCTTTGGGAGGTGATTGGATCATAGGGGTGCTCTACCTGACTTCCTGTTAGGAGGTAGGGCCTGGTGTAATGGATAGGGCCTTCCTGTTAGGAGATAGGGCCTGGTGAGATGAGTCCCTGTAGGTGTGACCAGGAAGGTTATAGTACCCTTTCGGCTCCTCTCTTCACTTCTCTCTGCTTCCTGTCCACCATGCCATGAGCGGCTTCTCCTCTGCTATGCCCTTATTTAGATCTTCATTATTTCTCACCAGTTTACTGCAGTAGTGTCTTAGTAGACCCTAGCAGGCACATTCACTGCACCTAACAGCCACATTTACTGTATTTTGTATCACACCTCATAAAGTCACTCATGAAAGAGGCCTTCCAAAATTGCTTCAGAAATTGGCAAGAATGATAGGATAAGTTAATGTTTAAAGTGAGGAGGAGTATTTTGAGGGGGATTCATAGCAATGTGTCTGAGGTAATACATTTTTTACATTCACTATATATTTTGATCACACCTTTTACTTTCTACCTGAGTTCCAATCAAGGATTAACTAGCAGCTATTAGAGACTTTGGAAAAAATCTCACAGGCTAGTCCCACCCTGACATTGTTACCTATAAATGGGACACCTGGATAATGGTTACAGTATTTGGGAGAGGGCAAAGAAATAGCTTTAGGAAAATGTAGAGAATTTTTTGACTTACATACAAAAGTAACCGTCCACGAATACGTAGGAAAAAGCTCATTTAATTGATTCTTTGACAAATACCTACTGATCATCTACTTGGCACTGTACCCTGTGCCAGGTGCTGGGGACTATAGGGATGAATGGGACAGTCCTGACCCTCAAGGAACAGTTCAGGGACTTATTAGAGAGACGGAACAGTTCAGGGACTTATTAGAGAGACAGACATGTGAAAGGTGAGTTATGAAACAACACGGAATCCACCAGCACTGCGGAGCCCAGAAGGTCAGCTAGGAAAGTCACACTGCCCTGAGGACAGGATAGAGTCCAGGATCTGTCTGAAGAACTGAAGATATTTTTCTTTATCCTGGAGTCCTCTAGTTTCTGAGACTCCTCTCTCATTGAGTCCCTCCTCTGCACCAGCCACAGGGTCAGGGCCAAAAATGTTGATGGCTTCTTTAATAGTTTAAAAAAACTAATAGTTAAATAAAGCCTTATCTCCTCTATCCACTAACACTTTCCCAGTTTTAAGATGCTTATTTCTAAAACAACTTTGTTCCCTTTGGTAATGAGAAAAGTAGTATAAACACTGTGCATCTACTTTTTTTTAAAGCCTTAACTCCTTATATTTTGCACTGGTTAGATCAACAGTGAAATTTATTATATTGAGGGTGGGGAGAGAGGGAGTCAATAAATATGAATGAATATTTGATGTCTGTTACTTTTGGACATCAGTCCCTCAATGGTATGTGCATTTGTGACACATAAACAAATATACATGTATACACACACATATATATCATAACCCAACTCTAAGAATGCATTGTATATATCATTTCAAAAATGGAAGAGTTTAGAGTTTAGTGAGATCAATAAATTAACTGGGTTTTCTTGTTTTGTTTTGTTTTTGTTGTTGTTGTTGTTCTTTCAGACAGAGTCTCATTGCATAGTTCAAGGTGGCCTTGAACTCTCTATGGAGCCCACGCTGGCCTTGAACTTGTGGCAGTCCTCCTGCCTCAGCCTCCCAAGGGCTGGGATTACAGGAATGCACCACCAGGCCCAGCTAAACTAGCCATTCTTAGACTATGTACCATTCAGTATTGTATATATCCAAACCTCAGAAACTGACCTAGTTGTGATAAAAAGCAATTATTCAAGAGCATTTTTCATCAACTTTCATTTTTTTTCTGTTGGAATAACAGAGATATTGGCCCCCTGAAAGATGCTGTGAAACCTAAGTGAGAACTGATGATGTTTTTCCCATGGAGGAGAGCAAAAGCAAGTTCAGGGCTGTCTGATGTAGGCAGTGCCCTGGGCCAGGAGGGCTGCCTGGGCCCCGATCCCAAGCACCCACCCCACCAGCACTGCGCGTGCTGTCACCTCTGGAGAGATGTGCCAGACCGGCCCTCCTCGGGAATAAGTCAAAGCTCTCCAGACATTAGGCCGGAAAACCTCTTGGCCGTTTCCCCGAGCAAACTCCCAAGTGAGGAGCCAGACCGTAAGCCTTCGAGATCTACGGGCCGCCAGAACTGGGGCAGCTTGCCCTTCTCCTTTTCACATCTGCAAAATAATTCCAGAAATCACAATAAAACACAATGTGGTTACCCTTTTCTTTGGAAACTCTCTCTTTGAATGATGAAAATATTCTTAAAAAACAAAGCCAGCAGCCGCTTGAAATCATGTGGGTCAAGTGCCTACAGCCCACTGCCGGTGCGGAGCCGCCCGCTGCCTGTGGGCAGGGAAAGATCTGTGGTGGCAGTGATGTCACCACACAAGCAACAGAGAAAGTCCACGTCGCCAGTGTCAGAGATTTGTTATTGTTTTTCCTAAAACGGACGAACATTCTTACAAATATTCTTTCCCTTTGGGTGTTGCTGCTTAGTTTTGTAAAGAAGAGACTATAATTTCCTCTTTCACAGTAAGTGTCGAGCTTTCTGGAAAGTAGGGCATTGAGAAATACTGAACAATTTTTCTCTTTGTATTTAGGAAATTAGACTCACTTTATAGTTTCCAGATCAGGGTCAGTTTCTTCCCATAGGACTAAAGAATAGTTTCCTTTGCTGAATTTCTTTACTTAAGTTTAAGTAGTTATACAATAAGTAGTATGTATCTGGAAAATTCTTTATTCAGTTTAATTTTTTAAATGTACTTGATATTTAACAGTTATACTATGTGTGCTTCTAGAAAGCAGCTGAGGAAGCCTGCAATAAATCCTCATTACAAGAAGAATATAAGATTAGGTGTGGATTGAAGGCAAGAGAGAAAAGATACTTATAACAAGAATGTAAAGTAATGGCTTACTTTGAGCAGAAAGGTTGGGACTCAGATTTCTTAACAAAAAGGAAACATAATAAACCTTGGTAAAATGAAAATTCCCTCTAACTAGGCTATCCCAGTAAAAACACTGCTCTAATCTCTCCACTAGGCAGATTAGGGTATAACTGTTTATATGTCAGTGTCTGGGTTTTAAGGACTTTTGTGCATACTGATCAACTTCAATGGTGAATGTTAGCCAAAAGCAATCTGTTTTGAACAAATAAACAAGGAACGAGACTATGTGAACATTTCTTTGCATAAAGATATTAAGATCCTTCTCAAATGTAAGACTCAGAATGAAGAAGACTCAGGAATTCACTCTGAGGCTCTTATGTCTTATTGAATCAACAATTTTGGACACCGCATCCTTGCCAGACGTTAACATTTAAATGTTATTTTCATTCTCACCTGTAGTGCTACCAGTGGTTGAAGGAAAGAATCGTAAGTGAAGAAGGGAGAAAACAGCAAAACAAGCTAAAAGACCTTTCTCCAATTGCTGAGCGTCTAGGATGCACACTACCTCAGCTAGCTGTTGGTAAGAAGATTCTAGGGGGTGGCAGAGGCGGGGTGTGCTTTTGCTGCCATCACGGGAATACGCAGGTTCCTCCTATCGATCCACATCTCTATCATGATAAAATGTCTGTTGTTGGTAGGTGCAGACTGATCTCAGAAACATACGTTCCTGGTTAATACAACATAAAGTGAGTTATTCAAGGTTCTCTAGAATTTTCTATATACACCAAAACAATTTTCTTAATTTTCCCCTCTCTTCCTTTTAACATAGTTTAAATAAGAACATGTCCATGAAAACACACTCATTCTCACAAATACCAGAGGTGTACTGCGCAGTGATACCCATTTCTTCTGGCTCTGGTTTTGGACCTCACTGAAGCTAAGCCAACAGGGCCGTGACAAAGGCCCAAAGACAATGCCACATGCGAATTGATCCTAGTGGAGAAGCTTGGCTTCGAAGTAACTTAGGGCCATGAAGATCACTCTTCCCATGCTGCAGCATCCATGAAAAGTCAGGGTCACTGGTAACTAAAAACCACTGGGCTGGGGATTTAGCTCCGCAGTTAGAGTGCTTGCTTGACAAGCACAAGGCTCTGAGTTCGATCCCCGGCATCAAAACCCCCCCACACACACACAAAAAAAAATAAAAATAAAAACCACATGCACTGGCACCACCCAGTAGACAGATAATATGAACCATATATTTAATTTCAAATTTCCTAGTGGCCGTATTAAAAAAATAAAAAGGAAACAGATGAAATTAATTTTAATAAAGGATTTTAACACTGTATACACCAAATATTTCAAAATGTAACAAATGTATAAGAAATTATTGAGATATTTTATATTCTTTGTCATACTATCTTCAAACCCCAGGATGCATTTTACATTACAGCACATCTCAGTTCAGGTTAAACACACCTCATATGCTCCACAGTCATGTGTGTAGTGGCTATACATGGGACAGAAAAGCATTTAGACTTTGGTTCCCTTGCTGGGGCATATTTGCCAGGTGGTGTGATAGCCCCTTCGAACTCACCATCTTGTCCCCTTAGTCATCAGAACAATCCTGGTGGGTGCAGAGTCTCAGAAGACCTGTCTTACAGATGTCAGTGGAGGATTTGCTAGCATCCACATGGCAACTTAGAAAGGAATAAAATGGTTGTCAATCCCAGGAAAAAAAAATCCCATAGATTAAGAGATACCAGGAATTGGGGCAAATCAGATACACTGACACAATGAGATGAAAAGTTCATGATGAAGTCTCTGCAAATAAAGTAATTCAACAGAATATTTGTTGGTAGCTTCACCCTTCTGAGAGTTAAGTCAGAAAAATGTTAGTTGCAGTTAACAGTAAAAAACAAACGGAAATAAGAGGTTTTAGAGGAAAGAAATATAATGTATCGAGATATATTTATGACTCTTGCTTTCTTTCTTCACAAAAAGCAAATATATTTAGTGTAATTAGCATCCCTACAGCTTTAACAAGCACAGTAAAAAAAAAAAATTAGCTATTGACCACAGCAAGTTTACATAATATAAATTTTCTTATGTGGAAAATGGATATTATAATGCATAACTTACAAACTTATTGAATAAAGAGAAATTGCCCACCCAATGCGAAGAGTAGGTGTTCAGTAAGTGGTAATGACAATGACAATGATGTTTTTGCAAAGAATCAGACAGCCTGGAAGTTCACTCCTCGCCATTCATGTGGTCAGCATAATATGCACGAAGAGAAACATAAACTTTGCATAGTCATAAAAATGATTTTAGGTGGTAACATGAATCAGTATAGCTGACCCTCCATAACCATTAGGTATTATAAGTAATGTAGAGGTGACTTAAAGTACACAGGAGAAGGTGACGCAAATGCCATGTGATGAGCATCCTTGGATTTTGGTATCCTCAGCCAGGCATGGTGGACAACCAGTAACTCCAGCACTCTGGGAGGCTGAGGCAGGAGGATCACTGCCCAGCTTGGACAACTTAGTGACTTAACAGGTCCTTGTCTCAAAATAAAAAGACCTGGAGATTTGGCTCAGTGCAAAGGCCCTGGGTTCAATCCTGGGTTGAAAAAACAAGACAGTCATGACTACACACTAAAAATGATAATAGTTGGTAAATTTATTAAAAAGTATTTAGGATACTTTTAAAATACTTTTTTTGGAAGGAATGCACGAATTGTACGAACAGTTTTTTTTTCTTTAAAAAGAAGAGGGGATGGGGGGAGAAGGAAAAATACCAAAAAGCCCCCAGTTCCCCAGAAGGAGGCCGGTGTGAGGGATTAAGACTAGGGCCAGTGGGGGAGTATTTAGACAATCAACCCAGGAGGGGGTAGGTGGAATGAAGGAAGCAGACCTCAGGTCTACAGGACAGAGGAAGAAGAGCAAAGCCGCGAATGAGACGGAAAAGCAAGGTTAGGATGTGTCGCGAGGGTGAGTAGCCGGACTGAATGCCCAGGAGCTCGGGCAAAGCCTCACACGGACAGCGTAAGAACCCTGAACCCACAGCTCCACTCACAGACTCTATCAAACTCCTACATGACAGGGGCTGCCGCTCAGGTTTTAGCCCCAGAGAGCATTTTCCACAAAAAAGTTCATAAATTTTGGCTGCCACAAACAGCTGTACCTGGTGTTTACAAGCTAACCGATAATCGCAGCGCTGTGACATGCTGACCTTCCCTTCTCTTCCCAGCTTGGTGCCTGAGAAATGAAGGCGTGAGTTCCGTGCTGCTGGGATCCTCCACTCCTGAGCAACTCATCGAAAACCTCGGTGCCATTCAGGCAAGTACTGCAGCCCTTTCCTGAAAATGCCAGGGAATGTCAGGGTCCCTTTTAAGCCACCTCCACCTCTGTCCTGGCAGCGAGTGAGCAAAGGCGAGCACACGTTTATGGGTGCAGGGCAGTCCTCTGTATTAACAGGCAATGTCCCCGAAGCGCGTTTCTCAGCACAGGTCATTTCTGTAGGACAGTCCGTTTCAATGTTACTCCTAGCAACTGACCCTAAAAACCTTCTCACTCACCTGGCTGAAATCTAATAGAAACAGGACAATATGTACACGTCATTTATTCCTTCAACAGATATTCGCTGCCAACCTGCTCTGTGCCAAGCACCTCCTTTCCCATCTCCTAGCACCCTGTTATTCCCCCTTCCCATCATAACACTCAGGACAACAAACATGTAACTGTGTGTCTCCTCTGGTAGACTACAAGCTTTCTGAGGACAGAAACCTGTCCTTGCTTCTCTGCTGCCTTGCTAGTTCCTGGCATACTATATAGACCTTAGTCATCACTCAAGAAATAACTGTTAAATTAACATTTGCCTTATTTTAAGAGAAATGGGCTGAAAAATTCTGTGGACTTCCAGCATCCTATCTCCCTCGCAGCAAATTCAGGAGGCCTATACCATTGTCCCACCCCACCCCCAGGGATGGCTTGAGGTCTGGGCTTTAGATGGCACCGTCAGCAGTACTCTGGGGGCCTAGGGAGATAGAAGGAGGGGCAGGCAGAGCCAGGGGGTGTTCCTGGGTATCCTACCTAAGGAGAGTGGTGGAAGTTGGTGTCTATTGTGACCACCCCCCTTCCCTGAGGACCACATCTCAGTCCGCAGCATGGCCCTCTCGCAACAGCCAGGGTCGCTACTTGCTGCAACAGGCCAGGAGTGTCTGTTTCCTTATTACTCAGAGAGGAACAGAGCTGTCTCAGATTCTTCTCCCCCATCCACCTGTTCCTGAAACAAATGGATAAAAAAGAGGTAGGGACGAACTTACTTAGAGTGTAAAAAACCCCTTCAAGTAACAGCCCAGCCATGCTGGGGGATAAATGGCACAGACTGCCTTTCCCATCAACACCTTTCTTAGGGATGTAGAGCAGGGAAAGCACCTCCACCTCTCAGTTTCCAAGGACTCTGCCCAGCCCCCGCAATCCTCCCTCCCATGAGCTGCCCCACACAGCTGCCCTACACAATGGCGGGGCAGGAGGAGGGGGCATGGTGCCGTTTGTAAGCAAGAAAACTAAAATTCAATCTAAGGACTTCTATTCCACTGATAGTTTTGGAGCACTCATTCTGTTGGCACCCAGCTAGGCAGTGGGTGTACTGCAATGAGTAAGCACAAGATCCTGCCCTCAAATTGCTCACAAGCTGGCCGAGAAAGTCAATTCAGAAATCTATCCCTTAATTCATTCAAAGGGTCTTTCAGAGCCTACTATGTATCAAGCACTGGTGATACTGAAGGACACAAGAAAGATACCTCCCAATTTCCAAGGAGCTTATATTCCAGGAAACAGATAAAAATAAACACCCAAAATTATTTCAGGTTGTAGAAAGAGCTACTAAGTAAATAAAGAGGCTGTTGTAATAGACTGATTGAGAAATGGGGAGGCCTACATTAATGTCCTTGCAAAAGGCCCTTCTGGGACGTTTATTTCTAGGCCCTTCACATTTATTCACATCCTTCTCATAGCACGTAAAAAGCCCATGAGTGTATTCCAGGCACAGGGAAGAACAGTGCAAAGGCCCCAGGTCAGGAGGGAACCTGGCTTTTTCCAGACACTGCCAGGCTCCAGTGTGGCCAATGTGTTGCCAACGCAGAAGAAAGGAACAGGATGCACTGGTGTGGAGAGCAGGCACCAAACCTCCCAGGACACCATGCAGGGCAGTTTATCCTGTGTGCACAAAATCCCTTGGAAGGTTTTAAGCAGAGGGACATGCTTCCAGTGAATAAAGATAGCTCTGCCATGCAGAAAGCAGAAATGAAAGGTAGGAGCAGCAATCTAAGACATGGAGGGGGAGAGTAAAGCAATCTCAGGTTTGGAAAAGAAAACATGGCTTGGCGGGAAGGGAAAGGAATGTAGGATTCCTATTATGCTAATATGGGTGTTTGTGCCATCCCAGGGGAGGTCATGCTGCCAGGGGAAGTCCTAAAAAGGCAAATGGGAGCCATGTTTCCTCCCCAGCAAAGCTCTGGCTGGTAAAGTATGAGGCATCCATGCTCACCGGGAAAGGAAAAGGGATGTTATCCAAGCAGCAAGGCTGCCACCATCGGGGCTCACCAGCCCTTCTTCTTTCTGCTCCACCTCCACAGACCCAGTGCTGGTAGGACTGGCTGCAGAAGAATGGAAGGTGTGGAATGCCCACCCTTTTAAGGAATTTTCTAGAGGCCGAGAAGGCAGCTGCTCCAAAGGATGGAATGTGCCTAAGGCATGCAAAAACTGGAGGGGTGGAGACAAATCAGATGCTCCACAGGTGGGAGGGACAGACAGAAATCACAGCTGCAGGCAGCCCAGCTGCACAGGTCCTCAGGTTCCCACTTCTTCCTAACAGGGCCACTGCCTCTGCATCCCCACCTCCAGTACCAGCCCTGAGTCTCTGAGGAGCCCCATCACCTGCCCAGAGAAATCTAGGCTCCTCAGCAGCCAGCCCTCCATGTTCAAGCCCACTGGCCCTAGTAGCCCCCCATACACCCCTCCCCAGAACCCTAATCTCCAGCCACCAGCAGACACTCACATCCCCGATGTAGGAGCTGTCTATCCCCTGACTCCCACGTGGCCACCCTGCCTAAGGAAAGACTACTCCATCTCCACAATACGGACGACTAGTGACTCAATGCTGGGAGCCTTCCCTGATGCACCCCCAGCCCGGGCACCGCTGCCACCTCCCCTCAGTTCTTCCTGCCAGGTTGCAAAGCTCATAGCGGGGGTGGGGCAATACCTATCTTAAGTAGCTTCAAATGTAAAATAGTTGCCAACATTAAAACAAAAAAAAAAACTAGCTGATTTCAGATAAAACCCTGAAAGTATGGCTTCTCTTCATTTTGTTCTTACAACCCTATACATTTTTCCACGTTTTACTCAAGTACTTCTGTGGATTTTAAAAAAAATCTCTTTTCTATCTTAAATGTATCTTGATATAATGAAGAATTTTTTCTCCTGACATGGCTAGCCCATTTTAGACACAAAACTTACAGCGTACCCAACTGTTAAATTTCAGTCTCATTTTTATAGTCTCACTTTTAAGTAAGACACTGGCTGTTTAGGCTCTCTGACTCAGAGCTAGTAGGAGACCAAACTTGTCCTTTAGTTTCAGAGAGCCACACTCCCACCAGAACCAAAAGCTGCCCAGGCTGACTAGCTCCACAGTTCTGCCAAACCCCAAGTCTTCTGAGGATAGTACTTGGGTGGAGACAAGGTCACCTTGGCCAGCAAGATTGCAGCAAAGGAAGGGTGAGGCCGAAACCTCCCTATTAGTCATCATAATTGCATTTCACCACAGTCACCACACAGGGTCAGACTTCTCCAGCAAGAAAGTCCGCCTTTGTGCCTGTCTTGGAGCGTAATGTGTGTCCTTGGCCCACTTCCTACAATAAATGCAGGCCCTAGAGGAGCCTTCTCCTTTCCCCAGGTTGCAGGGGGTATGTCCATGCAAGTGGCTCACAAGGCTTCAACTCCAGTCATCCTGCAACTACTAAGCTCCAAAGCTGCACTTCTAGCTGCCTACAACTGGATCAACATACTGTGTACTACTACAAACTTATCCCCAAACGACTGCTCCTCTGGCTTCCGGTCTCAACAAACCTTACCAATATCCTAGCCAGTCTCAAAACCACACCATTCTCCATGCCTCTCAGACCCTCTTCTCTCCCACTCCATTATCCTTAAGGGCCTTTCTGTCTCTGGCTTGTATCGCAATGCTTCTAACACATCCTCTCACCCTTCAGACTACCTCCAGGTGTCAGAAGGACTCATTTCTGATTGAAAGTTCTGAGAAGGTCCTCAGTGCCTACAAAATAAAGTTCCAACTCCATAAAGTTGCATTCAAGGCTTGCCATACCCTACCTCAACTTCTCTCTACTCCTACTACCCCCACACCTCCACCACTTGGCCTATCCTTGTTAGCACTCTTACCTGTGGCGCCTGCTAAACCTGATCAACGAGGGTTCTGAACACCAGTTGGGAGTCTTTCCTCAATTTCTAGCCCAGTGCCATCTAGGATCGCAGCTTCTAGCCACGGGGCCACTGAGGTCATGAAAGATGTCTAGTTCAAATGTAGATATGCTGTAAGTCTAAAATGTTCACAGAAATTTGTAGGGCTTAGTACCAAAAAAAAAAAAGTATCTTAATTTTTTGTACCGATTTCACATTTGAAAAGATACTTTGGATATAATGGAGTGAAAATAAACTATTTTCACCTTTTGCTTTTTAAAGCAGCCACTAGAAAATGTTAAATTACATGCATTTTATATTTACACTGGATACAGCTATTCTGTATTTCTACAAGCCTTCTCCTATTCCACTAACAAATAAAATCCCCAAGAAGCTTGCAGTCTAGTGGGGAGCATATATTCCAGCTCTGGCTTATGAATAGATGACTTGGCTCAATATTGATCACAAGAAAACACGTGCTAACCACATTCTTCTCCTCCTGTTCTCAGGTTCTCCCAAAGATGACATCACATGTGGTAAATGAGATTGATAACATACTGCGCAACAAGCCCTACAGCAAAAAGGACTATAGATCATAAGGCAATGCATGAGCCACAGAAGCTGCATGGGTAAAAGAGCAGTCTGTAGCCAGTACAGACTGGTGTTACTAGCCACCCTTTCCAATCACTTAGCAGCCTGCTGCTCAACCTCTAGTGTCCCTGGATTCTCTGGTGTCTGCTGTCGCTACCACTGTGCACCTGAATTCCAAGCACATCAGAAACTCGTAACCAAGAAATCCACTCTATTTTCTTACCTTAGACTGGAGTCCCCTATCCTTGCCTTGCTCTGTGCACCGCATGCTTATGCAATGGGAAAGAGTACTGGGGGAAAAGATTACTTTTGGGTATTTGTTACCTTCAAGAAGGCTGTACAGATATATTTTTTTCAAAAGAACAAAATCCAGAGATGCAATATAAATTGTGTAAGAGATGGAGTAGGATATCCTCATTCAGAAGTCTTGCTTGGGAGAATAAGCAGAAACAATTTTACATTTTTATTTCATATTAGCAAGTTCCATTTCACTTGTCACTCATCAAGTTTCTAAGAAAATGCTTTCATTGCCTTTGAACTATTTGCTGATGCTCGGTCCTATACAATTTATTCAGAGTATCTCAGGATTCTAATAGTTAAGTCCATTTACATATAGAGATGAAAAATGAGTACTCCACTCTTCAACTAGAGTTGCTCAGGTTAATTTATGACAGGCAGGGTTACAGTGACATGGAATCTTAGGCTTTGAATAAAATGTATGTGCAATTGAGCGTTCTTTTTCTACATATTAAAACCTGCTTTATATTTTCAATTGCTTGTAGACATAACTTCTGCTAGTTTAAACATTCGAGCTTTAAAAACATACACATGCTCAGTTTTATAAGTAAATCTGTAAAACATCCAGAAAAGCAAATGTTCACTATATAACTACCACTGGGACTTTTCAATAGAATGCTTGGTATATCTGAGTTAACATACAAGTAAATTGTAGGCTTTGTGAAAAACGTGTCACTACTCGGCATATGCTGAGTGTATTAACTGTCCCAGTGAAAAGAAAATGTCGAAGAAGTTCCTAATTCTGTAATAATATTATATACACCACACTATATGCATGAAAGCTCTTTGCATGGATTAAAGGGACTGAGCCTCATTGCACTCAGAATCTGAGGTATATCTAGCCCTGCCACTATTGGCTACTTACCTTTCATTAATGTCCCACTTGAGAAAAACTTTAAGAATATACTTTGTGTAGATATCAGTTAAAAGGGAAAAAAAAACATGTCTTTTTTCAGCAAGTTCCCCAGAGAAATCACTTTGAAATTTACAGAAGAAATGTATCATCTTAAAATGCTATTTTCGAGGCCTGGGGATTTAGCTCAGTGGTAGAGCACTTGCCTTTCAAGTGCACGGCCCTGAGTTCGATTCCCAGCACTGCCCTCCCCCATAAAAAAGAAAGCTATTTTCTGTCATCACTTCCAGATAATTACTTCATGGTTGAGTTCTAACTCTTAAAATGTCAGATACCAAGTAATATTTCTTTTTGATCACTACTATGTGTAGTCTGTAAGGTGTTTGTAATTTTTGACCGTGACTATCAGATTAACGATGGAAATGGATTCCTCTTCAGTTGTTCATTGTGTATTCAATCCAGTGAACTACTGTATGTGTAAATGAGCTGAGGCGCTATCTTAATGGGAAATGCAATTTAACTTATTTGCTTAGAGTAATAAAAGCATATTGTACAATCTCACAAGTTATCTGCTGTTTCATTATAAGGCATAAGCTATGTGTATATTCTTACATACGTATGTTATCAAAAAACAGGCAATAATCACCTTAATGTAAGTTATATTGACAACTAAGCTGCACTGAATATCTAACAAAAAGCAGTGATCAAGGTTGACTTAAACTGTAATCCAAACATTTTTCTCCCTTACTGGGGGTGTGTGCTGGGGATCCAACTTAGGCTTTGTGCTTGCTAGAGGCAAGCACTCTACATGAGATAAACTCAATCCCTTTTCTCCCTTACTAAAGGAGAATATGATTACCTACATTTTTCACTGTATTTTCTAACACTGTCTTCAAGCCCACTTTAAAAAACTGCAAATCAAAACCAAATATAAAATTACTGCTTAGTTTTGGGAACAGCCAGTTTTTTAAAATACAAATTATCTGCTAAGGTAAACACAGCAGATGATAAATTTCACACTTATGTCCTTAAGAAAAAAATTCTACTCACTTTCATTTTCTTTTCCTCTTAAGAATTCCTTGGAAGAAAACATATTCCAAAGGGTAACCTGGATGGTGGCCATCCCTATACTGACATTTTAGGCGGTAGAAATTCAAACCAGGGATCTTGTGCCTGGCTCCCCACTTCAAGAACTGACATTTCATCTTCATAAATAAGTTCTAAAAGTCATGAGGCAAATGGCAAAGTTTCAAGGAACCTTAGCCATCTGCAAAGCCACCTACCTCCTTTGATCAATGAGAAAAACAGACCAGGATAGATGAAAGAACATGTCTAAAACCATACCGCTAGCTGGTAGCAGAACCAGGCCTAGAAACTACATACTGTGTTCTAGACCAGTGCTCCAGTTAAGGATTTTTTTTCTTTTTAGGCTTTGAAGTTTTATGTATTTCTTTACATGTGTAAGAATTATTAAGTTTTAAAAGCATGAGTATGAATCCAAATTCAGGAATCAGGGGAAAAAAAAAAAAAGATGATTGAAAGCTCAAGAAGACAAACAGCAAGTTAGTTTTTAACCATCTCCCTGAAAATCTAAACCTACCAGTCAAAAGACCTCCCAAACTTCCTTTAATTATCTTGTTTGAGAGTCTAAAAGAGGCAGGACATGACCGCTCACTGTCCAAACAGATGTCTCTGTAAACTGATTTTCTCCATACACATACACGAGTGTATGATGCATCTTTAGCGTCCCCAGAAACAGCAGGGACTGGCAAACACACTGGAAATGAAGAAACAGGGTGGGCAGTAAGTCACAGCAGGACACACTGGAAGTGGCCTGGCATCTGCTCTTTACTATAACTGAACTATGCCTGCCAACACCTCACAAATATTAGATCAGTGATGACAAAAATGCAGTTATGCATGTGCAAAATTAAAATAACATTTAATGTGAAACAATGTAATAAGGATATACAATTATTTACATGGCTCTCATAAAGAAGTCTAGGGAAAACACAAATTATAAAACCAAAGGTTAGTCACACATTTTAAGGCTTTTCTTAAAAATTACGTATATAAATTCAACCTCCATATTTCAGTTAACTTCAAACCTTGTTTCAAACTGTTCTTTCCAAATTGCAGTAATACACCAAATAGGACAACCTGTACATTTCAATCCAAAATTTTTATTAAGTTGTAAATGAGGAAGTGAAAATATGCAAATGAATATGTTTAACACTAAGTTTCTACCCATCACGAGCGTGAAAATAGGAATGCAATTCCTCTGAATCCCAATTACAGCAGAATCCTTTATTTCACCAGTGTTGGGTATAGGGTCTTTTCAAGATGGAAATTCTGTTTCAGGTTTTCATTATCAAAGTCCGATTCGGCACATCATAATTCTAAGTACCACAAAGCCTTTGCAATGAGAATACTGAGGAAGAGTTTCTGCATTTCCCAAGAGTAAAGTACTGGTACAATAAACCCCTAATAGAAACTGTTCAACTGTGAGTATATAATCATACACACAGAAATTTACCTAGCAGTATAGAAAGTTAGAGAACATTATCAGGATTTTTTAAAAAGTTTCATAGGAAATATTTAGGGCAGAAAACAAATTTTGCTTACTTACTTTCCTACAAAATTTTGGTTTATTAATTCAAGAGCAATCCTACGGAGAACATTAGGCTATTTCACCACCCCATCTCACCTACACTGTTTTATACCAAGACAGGTGGTGATTTTTTCCCCACCTACTCGGGCACTGCCCTCCAGTGGCAAGTTTTCACCAGCAATTTAAAGTATATTTGGTCCAGCTCTTGTTACACTTAAGATTTGTCAAAGAACCATTTCATCAAGTAAACAGGATGCACTGGTACACAAATCCCATGCCACTAGCCACACTACTGATTTTTTTAAAAAATCAAAAGCAAATAAAAATGACAGACACAACAGAAATGAACGTGTTATATGTTACCCAGCTGTACTGTGCAGTCTGTCTCTTCTTCCCTGTTCACTCCATTAGCCAACGACGGCACTCAGAAAGTAATACAGCAAAGAAAAGTAAAGAACTGCAAGCTTCTAGAAGCAATGATGAAAAGTGACCCTCAACCGCAGACACTGACAATCTAGGGCACTATGCACATGTATCCTGCCTCTGCCTTCCTTCAAAGTTCTTGGAGGCAGCCCATCTACAGAAGTAGATGCTGAACGGATGAATACCTGTTTAAAAAGTTATACATAAATATCACCTACAAAGTTTACCTTAAGTTTAGAAGTGGAAACTGAAGATCAGCAATACATTTCCTCTGAGATACAATTTGTAAGAAATTAATGGATGTAGTCAAAAGCTTACAGAAATATGAAAACAGTATCATTAATGACAAATAAAAAAGAGCTGCTCAAACTTTTCCAATTCATGGTACGCGCGATGAATGATAATACCTCCACGTACACTGGTAAAACATGCAAGACTGCTCTCGGCTAGACCCTCTAGGGCTGAAGAGATCACTGTTTTATTCACAATAGACAGGAACTTGTGGACCAAACAGTCCAACTTACGAAAGTCTTAGTGGAAAAATGCTGACAAGCACTCACACCACTGCAAATTTCATGATAAATTCTTAGAATTCCAGAATTAAATTCACAACAATTACTTGGTCTTTTACGTGTCACTATTCAGAAAGAGCTTCTCTCTCATAACATTCTTCCGTGGTATGAAACTGCGGTCATGGAAAACTGAGTCCAATGACAATGTGTAAAACCAACATGGCAGGGTCAAGTTGACCTCTGTGGCCATCCAGGGACACAGTCGTCAGGCTGAACAGTGTGTGCCTTAACCCTGCAGGCCAACTCTCATAGTCCTGGGCACTATTTTTAGGTTACTTACTACCTTGGCTGCCTTTCTCCTTTAAAAAAAAAAGGGGGGGTGGTGCTTAACTTACAAATTCAGAGCCTTGTAAACATGAGGCTTCTGTTCAATCCCCTGGGAAGAGGATTCATTCTGATATTTATGGTTCAAAAAAAGTTGTAATATTGTGCTTGGAACACAGAGAACCAGTTATTAACTTCTTGCTACTATTATGGATAATAACAGCTCAGCCCACAGGTTACTGTGACCTCTGACAGATCAAGGAAACAAGTTATTTTCTCCACTTGTTATTATAGCACATTACAAGTCTTTTTGCCTTTTAATAAATGTTCTGGTACTCTGAATTTCCCTTCCAATTCATTTAATTTCACCCATCTGTCAAAAAGAGCCAATAAACAAATGATGAATTACACTGCTACATTTTTTTAAACCCTGGAACTCCGGACTATAAAAACATCTTATGTCTCTTACCCTAACCACCCTGCTCCTTTTCCCTATATCACAGGCCACCCATAATACACAGCAGGGTGCTAAGCCAACCATCTACTTGGAGCCAGTTGACAGAAGGGCGATGAGTCCTGATGAAGCACTTATGGACAAAATGTAGTTCCTATAAGAATGCAATGTTAAGGAAGAAATATTAGTTTTTCAACCAAATAAAAAGAGCCCATCTCTCTGGAATGTCTTGTTTCCCTCCAACACTCAGTATAATCAAAATGATGTGTAGCTGTCTGTAAACAGTTTATAAGAATGAAAAATATTCACAGGAAATGTTTTCCAATTTTAAAAACAAAACACTTGAGACAAACCTAGACCCAAAACAGATGATCACTAAAAACACAGACAAATCCTGTTTAACCTTTAGAAGAGCAGATCAAGGAACATGTAAGGAACAGACATTTGCTGTCTTCCTCCCGCAGTAGCAGAGGAAAACTAAGCCTCTTTCAATCAGTTTCTTGCTGCAACTGGCTTATAAAAAAGTTCATAGCTATTCCCAGTCTCAGAACTAGGCCGTTTTGACAAACGACTACAGTATTCCCACAAGGGGTGTCTGATATTACATCATCATCTCCTGGATGACACCTTTAATAGATCACCTTAATAAGAGACAAAGGATTTTCATCCAACTCTCTATAAAAGTAGCTTAAAACACTTTAAGAAATTATGAATTGTGCTTACTTAACTACACAGGCCATCCACCCAACCTCAAAGTACCAAAATACCAGTAGATATATGCACTTATGCCAGGAGCTATCAAAGAAGGCGAGTTTGCTTTGACTCCTTGGGACTTCTTTTTAAATTATATAATCACATACACAGTACAAGACTGCTTCATAATACTTGTTATTTATCACAAAGTCACAATTTACAAACAAAAAAAAAAATTTAAATCAAACCCCAAACTATGAAGGGTCCTGAAACTTGCCTAAAGTTAGTGCTATTTAACGGGTAGATTCCCAGAGCAGTTTTTCTTTCCTCTACAACACCCAGTAAATCATAATATTACTGCTTCTAGGCATCTGAAAAAAAATGAATCCGCCTTCTAAAGGATACACTGTGGGATTGAAGTTCTTCAGTATAAAGAAGGAAGCAACAATGACCAACACCAGGAACAAAGTGTTGTTATAAAAGATGGAAAATGTTGTAGCTTCATAGTCAGCAACTTCATTCTTCTTCCACAAGATTCTAGAGACAGAGAAACAAGTCAAGTAAGTATATAAATATGACTAAAAACTTTAAATACCACATGGTTCTCATTCATTTTAAATCTTTCCTTAAGTATTCAAGGCTGAGAACACATTTTCAATAAATTTAGTCAAAATTAATCCCTTTCTTCCACCAAAAAGGCTATTTTGCTTTTTTTCCTGATGTTGAAGAAACAGCTGACAGGTATGTCGCCATTTTCCCAGTCAGCTAGAGCTATGGGGGTAGAGACTGATTCGTTGCAACTGGCATGATTTCATCAGCAGCTGAAAGAGGCATCTTTCTCCAGGTCCTCACCTCACACCTGCTCTCGATGGCCTTGGCCTGACAGAAACAGGCTCCAGTCGCTTCTTTGACCGCACCCTGGCTTGAGGCTGTAGTTCAGCCTATGGGTTCGGCCTCCAGTTCGGCCTCCATTTCGACCTTAACAAGACAATCTTAAGGACTACCGCTATTTGTGGTCTTACAGAAGTAGACTACTGTTAGCCATCTTCCCTTAATGCAAAGAATCCGCTTTATAGTAAGAGGACTTTCTTTACCTTTTGTAAAACCCTTTTATTTTTTATTCTGCTTACCTGTTCTGATATTTCACCTTATTTTTTACCAGTACTTTATCAGTCTTTTGTCTTACCCCTCCACACAGGCAAGTTCCAGGGTGCCATTAAATTAGGCTGACTGTATTACTCTTGGTTAATAAACTTTGTAAACCGGTTTTTAAAAGGGTAGGTTGTGAACCATTAGTGGGGTGTGAAATGATCAGAGAGGATCAAATGCCCAGAGAAACTAATTGAGTGTGTTGAGACCAACATTTTAAAAAATGAAATAGGAAAGAATACAAAAATATAAGACTGAGCCACACACAGTAATTACTATTTTGTGAAACACTTGCACATACATATAGAAGACTGTACTTTGTCAAAAGGCAAAATAAATAGTTTTACTGTGGGTCCTTATCAAAAAGACTGAAAGCCACTGCTGTAGATGGTCTGGCTGAAAAAACGATAGCAGATGCTGCCAGATGACACACTCTCCCACCACCCTCACACATCCTTAGGACATCGAACATGGCTAAAGTGCTTTATTTATTAAGTGTTCTAGCCCAAAGTCAACAAGCTCGGTTTTAAAGGGCCAAAGGGCTAACAGTCTTATCTTCATCATAAGAAATCCACAATCTCTAACGCATATGCCATGTTTCCTTGATTCTACTGATACTATCAACCTAATACATTTTCAATGTATTCTAAGTTTGAGAGAAAACAGGGATATTACATTAAGTATAGCTATTAAATATAAAACTCCTCCTGGTTTCAAAGAAGTTTAAATGTAAATTTTAAAATATATACAACTTAAAACTGGCCAGGCATGGTGGCACATACCTATAATCTCAAAACTTGGAAGGATGAGGCAGGACAACTGCCCCAGGTTCAAGGCCAGCACAAGACCAGCCTGGAAAACACAGTAAGATCCTGTCTCAACATCCACAGCCCCCAACACACATGGAGAATATACATTTTATTATTCTCAGACTGATCAAAGAAAGCAATGCATTTATTTTTAACACTTCCACAAAATCCACTGAAGACAGGCTCCTTAAGCAATCTACTAGCATGCCTTTACTGATTAAACTACCACATCTCCAACATAATTCTCCCTAGCTAGTTCCCTTTCTGTCATGTTCTGAATCAAAATCATCCTCAAAATAGTTTTGATGAAACTAGGCCCATCTGTTAGGTTACTCTAGCTCCCAGTTATTACCATGTGTTCTCCAGTGTGTACAAGTCAGGACCTGCCTGACAGCCTTCGAAACTTTCTCTGATCTACTCACATACTGGATATTTTGATAAAAATTTGAACTCTCCAAATGCCCTCATGGCCTAAGCTTCACTGCTATAAAAATATAGCTTGGGAGAACACCTCCCAAGGAGTCACTCTTCCAGGAAGAGCTTCCTGCAACAAGAGAAAAGCTGAGACCCAATACTAACTGTTACAACCAGAACATGTAAGTAACAGATCACCAATAAATGAAAAATAAGTAACACTCACACTCTGGAGCAAACAATTAATCTTCAACTCTCCTCTGCTTATTTCTGTCCTTAGATGAACGGACATTTAAAGCACTTTCAAAGTGGCATGGATATACTCCAAATGATTGTAGATGGAGCTTTGAGAGCCAGAGATCTGAGAGCCAGAGATCTAGGAAAAAAGCTGTGATGATTCTTCCCTTAAATCAAATTCCCAGTTATTAAGAGTCAATCATCAGGATGGACCTGGGTAAAACTGTATCCACTGTGCATTCTGTGAGAGAACTGCTAACTGTACAAATTTCTACATATAACAAGGACAGAAGGGTTGAGAATTTAGCTCAGTGGTAGAGCACCTGCCTACCAACCACAAGGCCCTGAGTTTGAGCCCCAGCACCAGCTCCCTCCCAAAAAAACAAGGACAGAAATTTTATAATCTTGTCATAGTCTGCATTTTAGACATTCATGAAATATCTACCTTACTCTACTTCAAAATACCTAATCCACCATACAGCAAAGAAGCTTATTCCCAAATTCAACTCTGACCCATCAGAAGAGACTACATGAACAGTAGACAGATCTGGAGATACGTTCCAGGATAAAAGGCAGGTCTGTGGTGTGCAAATTAGAAGCGTGTGCCATCCCGGACAGAACCATCACCCAAAACCTTGAAGAGCTGTAACAAGCATTTTGAAAGTTGAGTAGCTACGATATCCACCCCAGCTCAAGAAACACTGTTCTAAGCAATACAATAAAAAAATGTTTAAGTGGTCTAGATTCTCCAACCTCTATTCCTGCACAAAAATACGCAATCAGAAAGCTCTGCCAACAGACCTCACTACAGCTGCTTCCTGCAAAAAAGGCCTTCATTCTCCTGATTTTAACACTGTGCCTTCAGTTTCAGACAGGATCCAAAGGAGATAACCACTTCGTTAATGTTGTAGTGTCATTCCAAAACCACTGTAGAAGACACTGTTCATTAAGGTACTCAGGGTCTCTCACGTGAGGATCCACTTGATAAGATCCTCCCGAGACTCAGCGCCAGGAAAGTTCTTTTCGGGTGGCTTGCATGCCGCTCGCTCGTCTTCAGACAATGAAAGCTGTCCTAGATACTTGGGAGCCTGCAGTTACATTCAGTACTCAATCTCTGGGACTAACTCCATGGTCCTAGCTCAAATACCTTTTCCTTTTTTTTTAATAGTTTCTGATCTTAATAAATTACATGTTCTGATTTAATATTGCCAAGCTTCCATAAAGTCTTTCTGGAGCGAAGTGTGGGGAAAGTTCTGTCCCACAAAGCACCCTGCTGATAAACTAATACTGAAGATACATGAAAAACAAGCAAATTCAGGACTCTATTAAACCACCTGGCAACTCTTAAGCACAAATTTTCTCAATCCCTCAGGAACTTAGGATACTCAAATGTTAGACTACTGAATAAACCTTCGAAGTGTGACTGGCAGAAAAAATTGAGAAGGGGGCTAACAAACATGACACAGAATCCGGCAACAGAAGACAACCCAGTTCTTTCTTTTCCCCAACCAATGTACCCAATTTCCATCCAAGAACTGCATACCCCCTGGGAAGCTCAGGACCAGAAATGCCACCACCTAGAAACTGTCACAAGTAACACAACATAAACTCTTCAGACTCTGAGGGACTAGGTGACATATTTGAGGTCACAACGGAGACTGCACAGGACAAAGCTCTGTCTTCTCCTAAATTCCAGCAGAGCAGTTATAGGTAAAGCACACAAGTCAGACTTCCCACATTATTATACATCCACTATATACTAAGCTATGACCCTGGGCAACTTACCCAAACTTTCTGTGCCTTAGCTTCCCCAGGTACAAAATGGAGTAGTATCTACCTCATTCCTTAGAACAAATTAACTGTGTTTTGTAGCTCGAAGAAAACTACCTGGTGCTAAAATAAGCTCAGAAAGTCAGCTATTACTATTCCCACCACTACTGCTACAATTCCAAAATTTACAAACTTCAATTCCTACAGCCACATTTTCTAAGAAAAAATCAGAAGCTTATTTTTCTCCAAAGTACCCCTTTTCTTGATTACCACTGACACTTTAAGTAAGAAGTCAAACCTTTCATCTTTCTCCTTCCGAGACATCTTTCTATTATCAGCTTCGGAAAGTTTTCGGGTCACTTCTTTGGAAACTGCATCCTCCCTCTTCTGTGCTACTCTGGAAGGAAAAGACAAAAAGAGCACAGTTTCCACATGTTCCAGGGGTGAAGAGCACATTCCAAGGACACTCTGTGCTCATACTGTGTATTGGCAACTGAATGATACTTTACATTTCAAGAAAATAAACTGTACAGAAAGTTCTAAGTTTATTGCTCTGTTCTAGCCAAAAGAGGAGTTCAAGAAACTTAAAATGTGGTTCATTTGTTATTAAACTCCCAAGATGTGGTTTATTAGTTATGTGCTTTGATTTCTGTTTAAAACAGAATTTTCCGAAGTTCAGGTATTTAATACGGACATAAAAGTCAAATGCTATTAGCACAATTATGAATCAATGTAACTATATTTCATTTTAACCTATAATGTATTCAACAAAGTTGATAAGGAATCAGTAAATAGTAATTTCAATTCCAAGTAAATTACAGGGTAGAAAATTTGACTTAATAAACAATTAGATATAACAGCTGTAATATCTTAAAGTTATGCTTTTAATTCCACTCCAAAGGACAATTTCATTTAAAGAATCAATACAATGCAGTCAGAGATGAACCATACCACTTCTGGTTAAATTAACCACTGGTTTGAGGGTTCTACCAAAAGTTAATATGGACTCAGCCAGAAAAGGTTACACATGTTACTCAATAACTCAGATCAGAATCTTCAGTACCAAGTTACATGCAGAAAAAAATTCAATATCTATTCATCAAAAATATACAGATTAATTTCATCAGATGGGGCTGTAGTGAAAGAATAAAATTTAAACTATTACAAAATACGAAAAGCCACTCAAAATCACAGCATTTAAATTCAACAGAGTATATTTTTCATATAGTTAGCCATAAATACAGAAAAAGTAGTAATTCACCGTAAGTAAAATTTAATAAATTACCTACCAGATCCACTACAAAAACAGTCAGACGTGGTGGGGCACACCTATAATCCCAGCACTTGGGAGGCTGAGGCAGGAGGATCACCGTGAGTTCAAGGACAGCCTAGACTACATAGCGAGTTCAAGGCCAGCCTGAACTAAATCGAGAAATCATGTCTCAAAAAAAAAAAAAGAAAAAAAAAAAACAAAAAGCCACACAAAATAATCAAGATGATATCCCGATAAGATATAGAACATGGATGTAAAAACTCATGCACTCTGCGTTCAAGTACTCAATCTCTCATTACTATACTCTATTTAGTTTTGGTCAGAGTACTGAGGAAAACTGGAGAAATCAGAGTGGATTCCACAAAAGAAAACCCAAGCTCACTCAAAGAAGTAAATTTCAATCCTTATCCAAACACAATGGCTTCTGGGATAATGTACGCACGAACTGTGACTGATTTTACTTAAGCCCCATCTCCAGCTGTCTCACCCAACAACTGAAAACTGTTCTAAGGAAAACTGTTAGCACCAATGAATGCATTTTCTAAAAAGATCCACAAAGTTACTTAAGAAAAACTGCCTAAGAAAAATAGGTAAAGGAAGTACGCTCTAAAAACCTAAAGGAAAGAGGCAGCTACGGGGACAAACAGCTATCATTTTAAAAGATACTTTAGATCTTATAAGATATTTTTACTACAAAGATTCAACTTCACTTGATGAGTTTTATCATATAAAAACTACCTTTTCAGATACTTCTTTCATTCCTGAAAACCAGACTCTGAAGGCAGATTGCTCTTTAGCAGACCAGGCGCTGTTTCTTGAACATAACATCAGACCACTACTTTTTTTCCTATAAGAGACCCACTGAAAAAAGATGGTCATGGTTTTACAGCAAACTTCTCTCAGCTGAACATCCAAAATACACGCAACTGTCAGTGTGCTAGGACATAAACTAGTTTCAAGAGCTAGTTGTCACTAAGAATCTTTGAAACAAATAACTGTTCACAAATCTTCCTAAAAGACCTTAAACCAGGTAACCAAGTAATCTCTCTTCTAAGTCTACAATTCTATACTCACACCAGGTGCATGACAACCACACTAGGTTTACTGCAACTCAAAGGAGTCCTGCCCTCTGTCTTAGGGCTGTGAGAAAATAAACCTCACTTAGTGCTTATTGCTTTTTAACAAGATGGAGGGCACTGCACTGGCCCAGCATTCAGCCAACTGAGATAATCCATTCATAAACTAATTGGTTTTTTTTTTTTTAACATCAGCATGTCAGAAATTTTCCAGAATTGAAAATAATGTAATAACAATAGATATTTAACTTTTTACATAGGCAAAAGATATGCCCAATAACACACATTTAAAAGTAGCGAAGGTGGCTCTGGACTCCAGGCTGACTGTGAAGCTCTTTCTCCTCTACTACCATTACACACTGGCACTCAGCACTCAGTATCTCACTGGGCCTTTGCGCTTTAACCATTTGGTAAATCTGTAGGAGTTTTGATGCCAAAATCAAAATTTTAAATTAGAACTATGACTTTAAAAAAATTCACTCCAAGAGTCTATTAAGTCAAGAGAGTCACTGAAATTTTACTGAACTAAATGCACCATTATCTGTTATGTATGAGAGACATACATAAGCAGCTGGCTATGGTGGTGCATGCCTGTACTTTTGGTGCTCAGGACGCTGAGGTGGGAAGTCTGCTGCCGAGTTCAAGGTCATCCTGGGTTGGTTCAAGGCCAGTCCAAAGTAGAGTGAGGCCTAAAAAAACAACAACAAAAAAGAGAGACACAAAGCAAAAGACCTAGCCGTTGCCTTCGAGAAATATAAGGTAGAAATGAGAAGGTAAAAAGAATATGGCTCTGATTCCAAAGAGGTCAATTAAAAATGGCATGCAGAACAAGTTAAAACATTAAGCACCAAAGTGACTGAGCTCCAGGAGGACCAGAAAGGATAGGCCAGGCAAGAGCCCACTTCTGAGGGTTTCCCTAGCCACGGATGGTCACCCTCACAAGGACACATTCAGATCAGCAAATGCGGGAACGGCTGAATTCTGGAACAGCAACTGGCAAAAGGGCTGCCAAGTAGAAAGATGACAAAGATGACCTTATTACTCTGTTGGTCTATCAGAACTGCAGCCATGAAACCAAAGCTCTTACATTTCCAAAATGACAGCAAGGAAGCTGCTGAGGCCACTTTCAACTGCTAAGACAATTTATGGCCATTTCTTACAATAAATTCCCGTTAACTGACATCATCTCAATGTATTACTATTCCTCATCACCCAAGGAGACTAATGCAGGCATAACAAAGCAAAGCAATGATCAAAGTCAGGAAACATTTCTCTGGAAAAGTTTCCTAGTCTCGAAATAAGAGACATACAAGAATAGAAACAAAGGGAGATAATTCTAAATGGCACAAGACACATTCAAAGGATGACACAAAGGCTGAGTCAAAAGAACTAAGGTCCAATTCTGAAAAATGAGGCTACACTCTTAGGATGGATGCAGATGCCCCACATTATAGGACTCCAAAGAATTTGGCCTCAATATGTTAGAAAAAAGAAGTCTGGGATGAGTTAAGACAGGGATACGATAAAAATGATGTCAAATTAGGAGAAATATACACTCTACATGCCGTAGAACAAGGACAACACCTGGATGATGGAAAATTACAGAGTAATATGCTTTATATAGTTCACAGGACAGTGCACCCTCAACTTTTTTTAGATCACATGGATGGAGACTGCTACAGGAATCCAAGCGAACTCTGTGTCCGAACTAGAGAATACTATGGAAATGAAAATATAATTTATATACAAAGCATCCCAGCATTTAAAGTCTCAGTAAAATTCCAGTTACCTTTACAGAATTACCTCCAAAGCAACACAAAACCTAAAAGGCCCCACTGAGACAGGAAAATGTCCTGCTATCCCAAAAGTAATACACAAAAATAACTTTCAGAGGGGGATTGGTGATTTAGCTCAGTGGAACAGCGCTTGCCTAGCAAGCATAAGGCCCTGAGCTCAATCCCCAGCACCCAAAAACAAAAAGAAAAAAAATTCAGAGGATACATTTTCCAATTAAACCTTAATTTAAATTTGATTCCCATGAGGACCATGGCAGTGAGATATAATAAATTCTGATCTCTCTCAAATCTAGACTCTCCCTCTATTTTAACCTTTATGAAACAAGAGTCTCCAACTACTTATAATTAATGTATAACTATATTGTTGTTACATTTGGATAATCCTTTACATGAGATACACTTGCAAGAAAAAAATATAATTAGCTTTGAAAATGTCACACTTTAACTTTTAAAAAAGCCAAGCTGCATGCCTATAAGTCCTGCACTCTGGAAGGCTGAGGCAAGAGGACCAAAAGTTTGAGCCCAGCCTGGGCAATTCAGCAATTCCCTGTCTCAAAGGTCCTAAATTCAATCCCCAATACTGACAAAAACAAACGAACAAAAACACACCCCTCTCATTTCTTTCAGTTTACTAAGTGAACAGCCCCAAACAGTTTTCAGTAAAAACTCCACTGGGCTTCTGATATGTTAAATTACTTGATAGGTTTTTCTCTGATGAATCTCATGATTAAGGCTAGTGCTTAATGTTCTCATTTCACCCTCAAATCTACTTCCTATTTTTATCACATCACTCATTTTTACTGTGTCAAATGATCACTTTGCTTCAGTTACTCAACAGTTCTTAGCACAAATGTGCACTCCTCCAAAATATATATGCATTATGTATTTCAAATTCATGCTAAGGGAAACACATCTACAAATGACCTTTAGAGACATCCTATTATTTAAAAAAGAGTATGTCATTAATACTTTCACTTACTTTAAATATACTTACTTGTGCTTGAGAACAAATTTTACATTCTTGTACGCAAAAGCTACTAGGTAAGTGCTTACTAGGGTCATCACACTGTACAGAACAGCAGACTGAATAAGATCCATATGCCATATTCGCCAATATAACCCTGAATTAAGACAAAAGGAACAAAATATTACTACCTCATTCCAAAGGCCTACTGAATTAATTATAGCTAAGCTGGGTGGTAAAACGCAGACGGGGTGAGGGAATCCAATACAGTATATGACTCTCTTCAGTGGTGAGACATCCAGTAAAAACAATGACAGTCACAGTTTAGAATTTTCTTAGTTCAAAACAGTTTTAAAAACATAGCCTTCCTGTTCTTAGTCAGGTTTCTACTTCTAAAGTAAGAACGAACTCTGGTTCTACATAATCACAAGACTTCAAATTTCATTCATCAGAGTACTCCTATGCTAGATTCGGGCTATTCCAAAACGCCACGTGCCCTCGCAAACCATCAGCTTGCTTGCTGACGTGGCTGTTCTCTGAAATCAAAGCAGTGCTTTGCCGGGCCAGTGAACCCTGGGGCTCCACACCACATCAACTGCACGCTGGGTTTTACAAGGCCGAAAAGGAAAATACCTTTGGATTTAATCGCCAACAACAGTGAAACGAAGTGCGAGGGCCAGAAGTTTCAAATTCGGGAAGCCTGAGCTCTAAAAATGACCTTGGCCTACTCTCCAGTGTCCCATCCAAGTGAGAATTAGAACTGCTCTAGCAGGATTATTTACGTCTGAACGAGGCAGATCGCTGACCCCTGGCATTCTCATTTTGCAAATTAGGAAAATGATGCTGAGCCGTACGAGGGGGTTCGCCTACGGAAAGGCTCCTAATTCAGCATGAGGACAATGTGGTACGTTTCTCATCTAATCCATTAGCTTCTCCAAAATATGTAACAATATCAATGTAAGATCTCCTAAAGACAGACGACAGGTGTGAGGGGACGGGGAGCAAGCGATACGTCTGTGTACCAGCTCCGCGCGTCCTCATCCCGGCTGTCAGTCCAAACACAGATTCAGGGCCGCCACCCTGGAACTAGGGAAACAGTCTCCAAGGTGGGCCGGGGAACACGCCACAAGCGCCTGGCCGGGGTTGCTGCCCACCCAAACCCAGCCGGGATTCCGGGGCGCACGGAGACTGGCGCCTCCCCCGGACCGCGGCGAGCCGGGAGTGCGCGGGCCCCGCCGTCCGCGCCACCTGCCACGTCCTCGCCCGCCCTCCCGGGCCCGCCTCTTCCCCGCACTCACAGATGGGGATGGCAGACACGATGAATGCGTTCCCGAAGAAGAGCGCGGAGGACTTGGCCGAGAGGTTGCGGCTAAAATCCTGCAGGAGCAGGTCCTCCTCGGACTGCTGCTTGGAGCCGCCTTTGGGAGCCATGGCGGAGCGGGAGGCGAGAGCCGGGAAGAGCCCCAGCGCTCGGAGTCGCCAACGGCCTCCGGCCCCGCCCCCGCGGCCGCCGTATCCGCTCACGACCCGTCAGCGCTGCGTGCGGAGGCGGGACTTGGCGCGGCACGGAGCAGACCTTCCGAGGATTGGCCAGTCTGCTGCTACTCCACAGGCTTCCCCGCGTGATTGGGCGAGCAGGCAAGACTTCCGGATCCCTGGCGTGCCACGTAACGTGTCTGGGGCGGGGGAAGAAGGGATTTGTAGTTTTTAGTGGGTACTTTTATTTGTAATTAACAAAACTTTATTGACATTCCACTTCACAGCTCTTGACAGAATCGTGGGTTCCCAGTCTTCAAAATTCCAAAATAATCGCTTTTGGCCCCTTGTCCTACATTCATTAATTTAGCAAGTACAGTACAATATGTGATTAGGGTCTTCTGTGAGTTCTTAGCTCTGGGGGCAATACAGGAGGACATGGAGAATTCTATAGCTAATATGTAGACTCATCCTTTACCACATGCATTATTTTATTACATACCTTCAAGAACCCTACGACATGCACGTCTTTGCCTCCATAGCAGATAAAGAACTTGAAAGTGGGAGATTGTTAATACTACTCTTCAGGGTGTGGACTCTTCATGGAAGTAACCAGCTACCTTTGTATGTGAAGGATAATGACCTTCTTGATTGTAAAGACCTCACCATGGTTATGAGTTCCTCGTGATGAAGAAATGATCCTAAAATGAAGGTAATACTTAACATGTGCCTAATACATTTACAGAATACTTTTACTTTCATTTCAACCAAACCTTTAGATGAGGGTGTCTTCCAAAGCCATGCATTTTGAGGAAAGACAATACATTGGCTATGCAAGACTTTCTCTGAAACCCAGAACGATTGAATTTACCTAACACAGCTAGATGCCACTCCTAACTTATCAAATTATCTCTTTTTCTTCAAAAAAGTGTACTCAACCACGTCACACTCAGCAAATGCTTTTCTTTACATTACTAAGAATACCCTGACACATAAGGCAAAATTTCCCCTCTCTCCGGCTTCCCCATGAACACATTTCTAGATATCTTTTTCTCTCTCCTTATCCAAATTGTAATCAACCTACACAACCTCTACCCTAACTGAGTTTTCTGTCTTCACTCTTTGTCAGTCTATTCTCTACACAAGTACCAGGATGAGTTTTCTGAAATATAAATCCATTATCTACAACAAGTACTTACAAATGCCAGAAGTTTTCACCAATTCACTGCAAAACTAGAAGGAAAAAGACCATCTAGTGTATTTTTCATAAAACTAAATGCATTCATTTAAAAATATTGGAATTTGATGTCCTTTTTTGATGCTGAACACATGTCGGTGATAGGAAAAGAAACTCTTGTTTTCTCTGTCCACATTCTCCTCTACCACATTTTTTACTCATTTTCTCTTTTAAAATCCAAGGTCTCAATACATTTTTTTCCCTCTCCATCTATAACATTTTTTTTTTTTTTTTTTGGTGCTGGGAGTTGAACTCAGGACCTTGTGTTTGCACAGCAAGCACTCTAACCACTGAGCTAAATCCCCAGCCCTTATAACCAATTTATTAACAGAAATTTTTGGATCTGCCTCCATAACTAGATTTCCTTCTGACTATTTGTAAACCAAGGGTGTAAAAAGATGACCTACGATAAAAATCAGAAAACTGTGAGATCAAAAAGGACAAAAATCATCAGGATATTTCTTTAGAAAGAACAAGAAAATTAGAAATAATAATAATGAGGTTAAAAGAAGTATGCCTGAGAAATATATTTTAACAATTAAAATAGGAAAGATAAAAGTTTGAAGTGGTAATTAGATAATTAGTGGTAATTAGATAAAATGTTAAAATTGAAATGAGCAAAAAAGTTAGGTGAAAAAACCTAAAGAAAGTAAATATAAATAGAAGATATCTAAAATAGTAAAAATTTTCACAGAGGTAAATTAAAGAAATATGTTCGGCAGTGATGCTTAGGACAAGGAGGGTTTTGGTGGCAGTAAAAATACAGATCGTGAAGTTAGCACACTTGAGGTACTGGAGCAGCATATTCTGGCCCCAAAATTACCTAGTTCTTTTTGAAAAGCAGCAACATCTACCGACCTGGCATTCATAACTATGGCACACTAGACAAGTAGGGTAAATAACGTACTGAAGAACAGATGAGGAGGTGGCCAACAGATCCAATCCAAACAAAGATTTACAGTAAACTGCTCATTTCAGTTTAACTCAGCTCTGTGAAGGAATCAGATGGGCTCAATTCTACACCACCCCAATTCTGATCTGTGAATTTCAGGTTTAACATTTCTGCTGTATCACTTTACACTTATCAGACTGGGAAAAATGTTTAAACAATCATGTTAATTGCTGTCAGGGAGATACAGACAACAGTTTCCTCTCATCCATTGCTGAAGGCTTTGAGGAAGAAAGTCTGGCAAGTTAGTAATTTATATATTTTTCTGTGGCAGACACTGTAAATTGCCCAGCTGGCAGAGAAAGCCACTGCTAATTTTTCAATGGGCCCGTATGAAGAATAACAAATGTATCATCTAGGACAGACGAAAATAGAGGAGAATAAAGCTCCCCTGTTTTAAACCCCATTTGAAAATGCAAATCTCATTATGGAAATACTTTTGAAAGAAGAGGTAGAAGACTTTTGTTAGCCTCTGGGTTTAATGTTTCAGGTCTCACCTGCAAGACGATTGACTCAGTCAAACTACTGATATACTGATTCAGTTATTGCAAAGGTACTACATGAAAGGTACTATGCTAGACCTTTTAAGTAACCAAATAACAATCATTATTATGATTGTAATAACCAGTGTTTACTAAATTGTTGTTATGCGTCAAGCTCTATGCTAGGTCCTTCATATGTATAGTCTGATTTAATCCTTATAGCAACCCTATGAAATATGTATTATTATTATCCCCATTTATCAGGTGAAGAAACTGAAACAGATGAGTAGAGTAACTCACTTAAGATCCCAAGGCTAGTAGGTAAGGGGAGTTGAGTTAAAACCCAGGGAACATGATTCCAGGATATATGCTCTTAATCACAAACTAATTCACCTCCTCCATGCTGGTGGAATCTCTGATTCCAGGGATCTGTCCCCCAAAGGCCAATTTTGAGCCACCAACAGTCTGTTCGTTCTTTCTTTCTCATATTTTTTGAGACAGGGTTTTATTTCGTAGCCCAGGCTTAACTCACAATCCTCTGCCTCAGCTGGGATGACAGGCATATACCAGCATGCCCAGCGGAGAGCAGTTTCTTGTATACCAGTTGCCATGCACGCCGCAGCTCTGGTCAGTGCATCCCTGGACAGATAGGATCCTGTGCCCAACCCACAGGCAATCTGCAATGAGCAGGCCTGGGCTTTCCATAGTGGATTCTCTGTCTCCATCCCTAAAAAGAAATAGTTAATATAGATGTGCACAAACAGGAAAGCAGACTGAGAAGAGGTGCAAAGCATAAACCATAAATTAGAATGAGGGAAAGCCATAAATTAGAATAAGGGAGATTAGATTCTCAAAAAACTTCAGGGCTTCCTCATTTCTCTTTGTGTAGGCCTAAAAGAGACCCCCATTTTCTGCAATAAAACCAAATACCTCAAAAATGAAAACAAAACATATTTGAAATATATATTTTTTTGGGTGCTAGGGATCGAAGTCAGGGCCTTGTGCTTGGAAGGCAGGCACTCTAACCACTGAGCTAAATCCCCAGCCCTGAAGTATATTAAAATATATAATATAAACAGATTTTACATAGACATGAATGTGTAGATTAGTAACTATGTTCAACATAATTTATCATTTTATATATTCCTCTCCTCCCAAAGCATTGAAGGCAGAGTGAAAAAAGGAAATACCTAAAGATCAGACAACTAACTTTTGTGAGGGTATTATGCCACTGTGAGGCACTTGGGAGGCTGAGGCAGGAGGATTGGTGCGAGTTTGAGGCCAGCCTGGGAAATATAGTGAGTTCAAAGCCAGCCTGAATTACAGAGTGAGACCCAGTCTCAAAAGGGGGGGAGGGGCATTGGTAGAGTCAGTGCAACTAAAAAGCTCATCTTTGCAAAAGGTACTCAAAATAAGATTAGATGGACAGACAAAATCAACAGCAAATATCGTCTAGGCTAGACACAATGGGTTTGGATTTAATCTCTCTCAGAAACTCTCCAGTTTAAGGAGACTTAAATACAAATGGTAAAAAAGTAATGTCTAATGATAAAAACCTTATCTTCAGGGGGAAAAAAAAGCCTTCTGACATCAGAAAGAAATATGCACTTTGTTCAGCATGCTGGGGAACATTAGGCCCTAAGTCTTAGATACTCTCCTCCACCCACCCTGCTATCCCACGGGTTGTTTTTTATAAAGATAAGGTCTTGAGAATTCTAAATGTGCACTTTACTGTGGAATTGAATTTAAGACGAAATGAAGCATTAAAACATTTAGGGCAATAAACATTTGTCTTTGAGCTCAAAGCTTATACTTTCCAAGATAAATATTGTTTTCCTTTTTAGGAAATATTGATGTGACCCATGAAACTGAGAACTCCTTTTGAAGCAGTCAGAAAAGCCTGTTTCCTTTGTGCTTAATGATATTCATAAAGTCACTTACTTCTTTAAGAAAATGATACATATCTGCAGAAAATATATTATCTTAATAACCAGTGATAGAGCCCATAATACTTTAAATCTGAAAACTCCCCCTGGAATATTCTAAATGTGAGACTTATCACACATGTATCATTCATGCAGCCCTGCAGGGCACAATAAAAATTAAGATTTACACTGGAAATCAATTTTCTTTTGTTACACATTTAACCCAAGCACTATGGCAACAGGATATAAGATAAAGTAGGTCACGAATTTCCACTGAAATGGCTTCCATGATACAAAAGCCTGTTGTAATTTGTTGTGCATCTTTTAGGATTCTTTACTTTAAAATTCTTTTATTTCTCACACCCCAGTCAATGTTATCTAACAACAGCCTAGTGAACAAAATTCATAAGACCAAGTTATTGAGTGAGATTTATTTTATCTTAGTAATTTTTTCACTTGGTTTACTAAAATTTAACTAGTAGTGTCCATCTCTATACTTAGAAAGCAAGGAAGCGAATTCCAGGTAAAAGGAAGAGTATATACCGGTTCATGGGCATGAAAGGCACAGCATACTCTTTGCAAATCATTCTAGGAAGCGTTTGGGGGACGATCAAAACCAGGCACGATAAAGAGATGAAAAAGAAAGGACTGCATTTTTGTTACAGCAAATGGAATCATCAATAGTCCCCTAGGAACCTAAATGGACACCTATACCAGCTGCCTTGGCTATTTGTATCTAGGAAATAAAATGACATTGAATTAGAATCTCCTTTACATTATTTCCTGATAGCATTTTCCTTTGTCTCTGGAGAAGATACGCTCCTCCATTTTATTAACTCATATTTTGTATTCCATTTTCAAACATCCCCCTAAGACCTTTCTACACAAAATATCCTTTCTTCTCTCTCTCTTCTATACATAGAGCTTATAGGCCTTTAGAGTCAGAAAGTGCTGTCTGTTTAATCTGTCATAATACTAGCTGTGTGATCTTGGGAAAGTGGTTTATGTTCTCTGATACATGAGGCTGTAATAAGTATTAAATGAAACAAATAATGTGAGGCCCCAGCCTCATGCTTGGAACAGAGTAAGCTGTCTTCACTTCTCTTTTAATGTGTTGTTTTCTGGTCAATTTACAGACCTACTCAGTTTTCTTATTTCCTGTACACACTTCCTACACACACACACACACACACACACACACACACACGTGCACGCACACAAGAAATACTCAAACACATATGTGTGCAGGGCATGGTGGTACATGCCCATAATCCCGACATTTAAGAGACTGAGGCAGGAAGATCACCTCGAGTTCAAGGCCAGCCTGGACTACATAGCGGGAACCTATCTCAAAAAAAAAGAAAAGAAAAAGAAAAAAAAAAAACAAAACAACAAAACAAAACAAAAAAAGAGAAAACCACCCAAGTGCAAGTCCCTCACTCTATGACATGCTTAAACTCCACCTGCCCTTCATCGACAACGGATCTACGCCAAGTCACTTCCCACTTGTTTCTCACCACACTGCATCCTGAACTCCACACCTGTCTCTTTTCTGAATCTGTACCACATGGGGCAGCTAAATTGCCATATCGGACCTTCTCTGTACATTTTTAGCTACTTCACTGTCCTCAGAATGTGGCACCACCGAACATCTCCTCCTCCCTGAGTTTTCCTTCTCTTGGCTCCAGGGCAATTGAAGGAGCCCTGGCTCTCCCACCACCCCCACCTCTCTGCCATGTCCTGCTCTGGCCCCTGCTGTGACTCCCCTTCCCCTCTCTGCTTCTTGGGGTGAGTCTGCCACTCAGGCAGATATGAAATGGTCAATGGGTAAAGCTGTCATGGCTCCTATCAAAGGCCTCAAAAAGTAGTACCACCCTGGCAATAATTATGGCAAAATGGAAATAAACTCAGTATTACTGAGTTTACTAATAAAATCAGTGAAAGCTAAGGTGATCTTTAAACACTCGGCCACAAAGAACAAAGTGAGAGGAGACAAGAAGATGTATCCAGAGCTTTACAGCAAGGGTATTAGAAAACTCACTTCCTTTTTTCTTTTACTGCACAGACATGTGCTGCAGCAGGTAGGAGCAGAAATATCTAAAACTATACGCATAGTTGTTGAATGCTGTTTTAAGGTCCAAGCTCCAATCAATTATGGATAAGCTGAGCTTTTTCTACAATTGGTTTTTAAATTCTTGATTTAAAGAAACCTTCATTCTAGTGTACATCAATTATGAGCTTTACATGGATGAACATCAAGAAATATGCAGAATCAAATAATGAACAAAGAAAAGGAACTGAAACTTTTCCTTTAGCCACCCTTTGCAAGTGTTTCACTAATTCTTGACTAAGAATTCATAGTAGTTATTATAAAAATCACGGAGTATATGATCAGAGTTTGTTTTACGTATTAACAGCATAGGCCCTTGTGTAAGACTGACTTAATTAAAATTCCACTTAAACAACTTGTTAGTTGTATAAAAATGGAGAAGTTGTTTCATCTGCATTCTATTTTGCTAATTTATGTAAATCAGAGGAAATGATGATACATATTATACAGGAATTTTGGAAAGATTAAAAGAAAATATTATGTAAAATATTTAGCAAAGTACAAGACACATAACTTACATTTAATATATATTGTATAAACTTTTTTCTGCATTCTCAGCATTAGTTCTTTCTTTCTGAGAAATTATGCCTTAATTATTTGTAAATAAACAAGTGCATGCTTGTGTGTGTGTGTGTGTGTGTGTAGCTAAATTGAAAAATGAGGCAGAGGGAACTTGATTGCAGAAAGACAGTGTCGTTCCTGGTGAAAGGTAAAAAGGCCTCCGTCTAGCCAGGCATAGTGACATGTAATCCCAGCACTCAGGAAGCTGGGGCAGAAGGATTGTCACGAGTTGCAGGCCAAGACCGGTCTACATAGAGAGTTCAAGGCCAGCCTAAACTGTGTGGCAAGACCCTGTCTCAAAAACTAAACTAAACTAAAATAAAATAAAATATCATAAAGGCCTCAGTCTCTGCCTAGCATAGATGATCTCCATCCACTACTGTACTTCTTTTAGCAAAGAAATGGCATTTCATCTTCTGACCTGGAAAATGCAGGAAAGGTACCCAACATCCTATTTAAAAGGAGTGGGTGGAAGGAAGGGTTGCTGCCAACTCTTCATCACATAATATTTCATTCTTTTATCATTGTGATGGTTAACTTTTTGTGCCAATTTGACTGGGCTAAACAATGCCCAGATAACTGGTAAGACAGTGCTTCTTGGTGTTTGTGAAAGAGGTAAGTATTTGAATCACCAGACTGAGTAAAGAACATCCACCTTTGTCAGTGCAGGTGGGCATCATCCAATTTTTGAGAGCCTGAATAGAACAAAAAGGTGGAGGAAGAGCAAATTTGTTTTCTCTTTGGAAGCTGGGACATCCATCTTCTCCTTTCCTCTGACACTCTTGGCTCTCTGGACTGGGACTCACACCCAGGCTCTCCCGGCTCTCAGAACTCACACCCGGGCTCTCCCGGCTCTCGGAACTCTGGACTTGCACTGCAGCTCCCCCGCCAGCTTTCCCAGCCCAATGTCTGGCAGATAGCAGACTGTAGGACTTCAAAGCCTGAATAACAACATGAGACAATTCCTACAACTAGCTGACTAATCTATGTGTGAGTGTCTTATTTGGTCCTATTTCTCTGGAGAACTCAGACTAGTACAATTATGATTACAAAAATTCTGATTCTGAAAGTCGAAAAACACAACCACATGTAAAGAAGAAATAAAATTAACCATGCTCTCACAACCCAGAGATAACGTCTAGTAATATTTTGAAACAATTTTTCGTTACTCTCATACATTTCTCTCTGCCCCTATAATCAATGCTCTACATAGTTTTGATTACCTTCCTGATAATTCTATTATGAGTATTTTTCAATGTCACTGAAAATGTTTCTAAAACATTCTTTCCAATGACTACAAAATTGCCTTCTGGATTAATGTCTCATAATTTATGTATTTATTTTAATAACTCACTATTTCCTAATCACAAAATAATTATGTCCATTTATAAAATTAGAGATGGTAAAGTATAAATCATCTATAATCTTATCATTGACATATAATCACTGTGAATATTTTGATATATTTCCTTCTAGTATTTTTATATGATTAGCTATTATATACTTAAAATAATTGAGGTCATATATTATAAGTATTTTCCCATGTCATTTAAAGTACTTTCAAAATGTAATTTTTAGTGCCTATAAAATATTAAATGACATATGTCTGATCTCATTCCCTTACTGGTAAGGAGAGCAATTTCTAGCCAATAAAGAGGAAAACTGTTAAGATACGGAGGGAAAGAGGCAGTCAAAGACCACACCCCCCATGTCAACAGGCTCTCCAGAGACCAGACCTCCTTGCCTTATAAAAGCCAATGGGTCTTTCTAACACCCAGGCCACCAAATTCAAGGGAAGGCAACAATCTGAGAAAGTACTCCTTCAGTTACAAGCGGGAGAACCCCTTTCCAAGCAATGTAGCTCAGGGTACAGTGCTCGCCTCGCATGTGTGAGGCCCCAGGTTCAGGCCCTAGTACTGCAAAACAAAGCAAAACACCAGGAAAAATTAAAAGACGGAACAGAGAAAGGAGGACGAAAGGGAGAAAGTACAGAAGTGTACTAGCTGAGGTAAGTAAGAGGAAGTTCCATGACTGCTGAATTCAGAGGCTAGAGTATACCGTTGGCTCTCTCTGCTAAGGCACGTCTCATTTCTCTTCATCTGTGCTTTCACTATTCTCTCTCAACATGGACAATGTGAATATTTTCCTGAAGGGAAACTGGTCCCATGACTCCCCAGCTTATGTCATCTTTATAGCCGTTAATCCCAGGAGAGAAGATAGTATATTTCCTGGTGGCTGCTGAAGAAAATTACCTGTGAGGACTCTAGTCACCCAAGAGGAACCAATTGCTGTGTTCAGGGCGGCAGATGGTTTGATAGGCAAACTGGCATCTGGGAGGCCACACCCAGTAAACTGCAGAAGGATCGACTCTGCTGAATTGCATGGCAGGAGTGGGGTTTTTCGAACAAGGAGGAAGTGGCAGCAGAGTCACATCCAAACGGGTAAGAGGTCAGTGGTTACATCACCACAGGCAGCAGAATCCTGGGAGGGGAAAGGGGAGCAGGCTACAAGTGACCTCTCATGCTCAGGAGCCAGGAGCAGAAGGGGTGGCCCTCAGTGCGAACAGGCCCTGTGAACACACCTCAGTTACATTCCAATTCTCCTGCCACTCCTCATCCAGTTTACTTCTGGCTTCCCTCTCATCAGTTCCTCTGCTCAATAATACTTTCTTTTTTATTCTTTTTGCCATAATATTCATTTATGATTGTAAGGTAAACATACATTCATGATAAAATGTGAAAAGATAAATAAATAGATATATTTCTCCTATCCAGGGTAACCAAATGTGTACATGCACATACACATACATATTTACACAAACATAGCATCATACTTCGAAACATTTTTTCATTTGTGATTTTATTTAAAACTAAACCAAAATATCTTATGCCATTCATTAAATAGTCTTTGCTATCCAGATTCTAGAAGATATATGTATGTATGTGTGTATGTATATGTTATCAAGTAATTATAATAAAAATGTTTAATCATTTTTTGATTTGGGGACATTTAGACAGTATCCATTTTTATTATCATAACATTATTTGTACATATATATTTGTCTGTGTCTTTGATTATTTCATTGATATAGATTCTTGGGAGTGGAGATAACTTGACTAAAGTATGTGAACAGCCTTATGAGTATAGCCACACAGGCTGGCCTGAGGTCAACTATTGAAGGATTCCAATAAAAAGCAATGATTTTATTCTATAAGGCCTCAGACAGTCAGAATGGAGATAGTGAAAAACCGAGAAGTACTAACTCAAGATGAAGGCTTTATATTACCAAGCTCATGAGGAAAAGAGGATTTGTTTAGGTTGTCATTCAACAAGATTAAATCTTGCTAATAGGTGAATTTGAGAGTTTCCCATTTTAATTTACACAGCTGTCCCTAATGGTTTGACCCATACGAAAACAAGACTCCTGGCCCCTCACCACCGACTAAGCTGTCCCCAGAGGAATTTTCTCCCCCCAAGAATGCATGTAGACAGAGTAAAGAATTCGATTCACCAGAAATGGTTCGGAGTCTTTTGCACACAACTGTCAAAGGAAGGAACACTTCCCAGAGCATTCTACCAACTCTGTTCTGTGGGAAGGAAGTCAAACAGGGGATGAAGGGAGAATAAAGAACTAACTGTCCACCATCACAGAGCCACTGGGTAGAACTGGCAGGTAGGCCCAGAACTCTGACAGTCACCATCAGTAGGAAGCAGCACAGGAGCGCAGGAAGAGGCCAAGATGGACAACTGCATGCACCAGAGGAAGGGGGCGATTTAAGGGCTGCCATGAAGGAGGAGCTTTGGAGAAAGGAACGCCAAGCCAAGCCAAAGAAGATTTCCAAAATGCTTCCTATACGTAAGATGTCGTGTATATGGTCTGATTCTAACACCAAGAGCAAAGATATGTATTAATCCTCAAGGTTTCAGAGACAAATTCATGTTTCTTTTGAATGTGAAAGTCTGAAAGTCTAGCCCACATGAAAGCTGGAATAAACTTAAAAGTAACCACAATGTGAAACCACCATATTCTGCTTGGGAAGAGAAACTCGCTCTGTTTCATAGAGGATCTGTAGAATTTATTCACCGCACGTTTGTCCTTTATACTCTCCAAATGCTCAACACCTTTTTATTTCATGACCAGATTGACGTATCATGTGATTGTGGGAAAGGTATTTTGAAGGAAGTTCTTTGGTTTACCTCAGTTCTGTAAGTTTCTGTCTTCACCTTACCACAGCTGTTCATTGATTGTAACTCATTATTTTTTTACTCATTCCTGTATGTTTCATGGCTTTGATCCAAGACTTTGCACCTGGTGTTGCAATATACATACTTACTAAATTATAGTGAAGGTAGAAAAATATAATGCTGACTGGAGGAAGTTTTTCAATTATTAAAGAAATCTGCTTTGTTTTCATTTATTCATCAAGTCAGCAAACATGTATTGAGGATTTAATGCAGATGAAACACCTCTTTCTTCAGTCTACTGCACAAGCTTGGTTTGTAATCTCCCTCAAGAACATGACTTTCCATTTGTTGACCATCTTAAACATGGCGCTGAGCAAAGCACATCATGGAATGCAGAAGAAAGTAAGCCTGGCCCCTGCCGTTAAAGGGCAAAAGAGGTCCTAGGGAGATCTCTGCTTCTGAAGAGCAAAACGCCCTTTTTGTATCAAGGTTCTTTAAGGTTCTTTAACCAAGAAGTACTTTGACCTGACAACTGAGGTATGTACTTTACTTAGGAGGATGAAAGAGGACAGTGGAGAGCCGGCATCTTGAGAAGGGAAAAGGCCTTAGGCAAACAAGGTTTAAACAATAAGCTTCAAGGCCAAAAAAGAAAAAAAGGTCTCAAAGCCAAGAGATGCCAGAACAGCCTCCTCAAAAGATCAGCAGCAGTGAGGAAAAATGAGCAAGGATTTTAAGAAATCGGTGTGCACAAGTGTCCTATAGGAAGAGGCCAAAAGCAGTCAATAGAAATGATAGAAGGGTGTTGTGCTATTTGAACAAGTCTTGGTCATGTCTTTTTTTCTTTTTTGAGACAGGGTCTTGCTATGTAGTTCAGGCTGGCCTCGAACTCACAGCGATCCTCCTGCCTCAGTCTCCCGAGTGCTGGGATTACAGGCTGTGCCACCAGGCCTAGCTTGGTGTCTCTCTTTGCCATGTTGGCTCCCAACCTTGAACCTGGTACACAGTCTAGACATGACTGTTTTTCTTCTAGTCTCACAAGCCACATGAGAGCAATCATTTTGTCACCAACAAAGCAATCGGGGATCATTGTGGAAGAGAGAATTGTAGGGTGATACCCCCGCACATCCCATCCCTGTGCACTTTGCCTTGGACTCTAGGTTACTGAAAGTTGCCAGTTCCAGGAACCATCTCAGTTCCCTGCAAAACTGGGCAGATGGTCACGCTATTCACCATCTGGAGTGGGCTGTGGAAAATTCACGTATACATGGATTTGCTCATATTTTTTTTTCACAACTTCAAAATGGTCAGATAGCATCTACTCAAATGCCAGTTACTCAGGTATAAAACCAGAAAGGCAGCAAGTATTCGACATGACCAAATGAGACACGCGTTTGAAATCAGCCTGCGAAGGGATTTGTAAACATCTCACTGCAAACACGAGGAAGGGAGATCCTGTGACTTTTTTGGAAGCAACTATGGTAGATTTATTTTTTTAAGTACTCATTTTTTATTCATTTAAATATGTAGAATGCATATTTAAATAAGTAGAATGCATATTCATTTAAATATGCAGTCTCTTTATTAAGATTTAAGTTTTCATATCAATATGTTCATTTATTTACTTGGAATTAAGAATGTAACTACTTACAAGAGATTTCACTGGCTAATTTGCAGTCACCCTCCATACAAGCCCAGTGCTTCCCAAGGTCTTAGATTTTTTCAACTTTGAATTCTCCTAACAACATAACACGAAGAATGCAAACCTTGTGCTCGAAGAAGTACTGTTTTTTCTTAAGGTGTTGCTGAGAACCATCAGCTACACATACTGCTAATGCTACCCATCCAGGGTCTCTAGCCTACGTCAGCCCCTCAACTTAGTTCGGTTCTCTCCACTCTTCCGAACCTCCTTACCCACCCTCTCCTTCTCTGGCTGGGCCACCCTTGCCCTTCCTCTGCCGCGGTAAGAGCCATCTCCTGCGCATGCTCAGTGCTCCTCGCTTTCGTCCCAGGAGTCCCCTCCCACCTATTACCATGGCCTCTGTCTCCATTCATCGCGGGCTCTGTTCTTAAGCATTTAGTCATGCTCAACGCATTCCCACCTTTAAAAGAAATTATTTTTCTATTCCAGTTGTTCTCAGCTGTGCCTGCTCATTAGGATCATCTGGGGAGAGTTTTTAAAATACGTAGTGCCTAGCCAGAGATGGCAAACCTGTCAGAGCTTTCAACGGCAACAAACAGCCGGCTGCAACGTGCGTGCCATAGGTTCGCCACTCCCGCACCTCACTCCAGTGAAGTCGGAATTGCCATGGGTGGAGCTCAGGTATCAAAAAAGTTTTAGAGTTCCTCGGGTGATTGCAAAGTGCAGTCAGGATAAAGAAACACTGATCGAATGTCCCTGAAGCCACGGCCATCCGTCTCTGCTCACTATCAAACTTGACCTGCTGCCTCCTATTTCACGTCTGTACCGCTGTAAGCTGGCTCCTGGTTCATCCGCTCCCCGACCCCTCCCAATGCCTCAAGATCAATGCGTCATGGACGTAAATCCCTCTTTTCAGTCATGACCCGATTTGTGAAGCACCCTCTTCCCTGGATGCCCCGCGTCGTGCTGCCTTCTTTTAGCCCTGATCCTGCTCTTGTTTCCCAGGGTCCCCTCGTCTCGGGCTCCATCCTTACCCTTCTTCCTCTGCCCATTCTTTGAGCAATCTCTTCCACACTGTGGGCTTTTATTGCCGTCCAAATGCCAATGCCTCCCCAAGAGCTTAACCAGCTTTCCTGTGCACCCCAATATCTAGCTGCTTCCCCAACAGCTTCCTTTGGGTATCTCAATGGCGCACTCAAATTCAATGACAAGACTGAAATATGTCCTTTCTTCATTGTTTTCTGCTTCAGTTTGTATCCATTTGTCCAGTGGGCATTCTCCTTGACTAGCTCTCTCAAACCTCCATCCAGTCAACCTTACATTTTCGTGTAGACTCGAAATCTGGAAGCCCTTAGATCTACATATGGTCTGAAAACCTAAACATTTTAATTCTGTAAATTAATCTGAAATAAATAATCTTAATAAAAAGCCTGGCATACCGTTGCAAAATCTGTCGCGTATTTATGAACACTACAACACTATGGGCCTATTTGAAAATGTATTCTAAATTGTTGGATAGTACTTATCCCCAAACTCTACCTACTTTTCCTTCCTAGGAAGAATCACACAGCTGTTCATTAATTAAGGAGGTCCATTTCTAATTCTCTTGCACTATATAAGGTAGGGACAAGGTAGTCTGTACATAGCAGGAGCTTTGGAGAAAAAAATCATTTTTAGTGATGACACTGCTGGTTAAAATTCTGATGTTGTTTTCGAAGGAATAGTTTTTTTTAAAAGTGAAGTTCTAAAAGCTGTTTTTCTTACAGGTTTACTGAACCAGTTTCTGAAGTCTAAAATAAGTTCCAGTTACCCATTGTAAGAGAGGCTATTTTTTTTTTCCCATAGGGCCCCTCTGTGCCTTTTAGGAGTTTCCAGGATTAATAATTTGTCTTGGCATCAAACCCCCAGCTTTTTTTCCTTTTGACCATCTGCACATTTTGCATGCTTAGGAGCTGTTGGTATGCATATGTATCCATACTTTTGCATATGGAATGAGGATGCTTTCCAAAAGTGGGCCCATAAAAGTTCTAAAGGGGGTGGGAAGTACTTGGAGGGGGTCCACCCTCAAGCTGCAGATGTTGCTGCCCTGGCAGGGAAAAGAGTGGATTTCCCAGCTCTGAATCAGCTGAGTCTTTGCTCCATGGACCTCCAGCTCTGGGATGGATGGCACCACCTCTGTGCATTTACTATTTATGAGATGTGTTCACATGCACTAAGCAGTAAATTTGTGAAGGAAAACACAAAGCTATTTTAAAGGGAATTTATTTTTTTTTACTTTTTATTTTTTTGGTGGTGCCGGGGATCGAACTCAGGCCCTTATGCTTACAAGGCAAGCACTCTAATCACTGAGCTAAATCCCCAGCCCTTACAAAGCTATTTTAAATGAATGCAGAGTAATGCTTGTTCCTTTTTGTTTAAGTGGAAAGGCTGAAACCAATGTCAGTGTTTGAGAATAATGAAGAATTATCATGAACTTTGTGACTTGCTGTGAAAGAGGAAACAAATAGCAACAGGGTAGTTATGATCCTGGGGTGTCTCCATCTTTTTTGCTTAGCTCCATAGAAAGCCAATTATCAAGGGAACGTAATTTATGCTGATTTAAGTCTTGTTACTTCCTGAGGAGATGCTAGATGGGAAGGAGCACGACACGAATACAGCATTTGATCTATGAAAAAACATTTCAAACAGGACGGAATAAGTTGGGGAGCATTTGGAATGTTTAATTTTGAATTTAGGGTTTTCTCGATACTTAAATTTGTACCTGTAAATTAAAGTTATAATAAAGATTGGAATCAAAACAAAACAAAACAAAAAACAACAACAACAACAAAAAAAACAGCCTGATCAGTTTTGACCCAGAGTGCCAGTCACAATGCAGTCGTATTTGAGAACGCTGACAAACAACTGAGCTCAGCCCCAGAAACTGGAGGGAGAGAACAGAATCACCTTTGAAGATTCCATTCCATTTACCTTGTAATCCTCTGGGCTTAGTACAGCTTTTCTGACATAGTTGATACTCAGAAATGACTGTCTCTGGATAAAAAACAGTAAGAGTACAGGATGGGAGAAATGACAATACTCAACAGAGGTGGTTTGTTTGAGAAAGAATTGCCTAAATGAGTTATGTATATGATGCTAAGAAAGGGAAAATGAAAGAAATGGCTGATGGTCCTTGTAACAGGTCTTCCGATGCAATGGTAAGAAAACACCTCGATTCTCGGATAATGCAAAGCGATGAGCATCAAATGTAATCTAAACTCTTTACAAGAAAAATCAGAATTTGCTTAAGGATAATTTGGGGCTATCATGTTATATATTTGTCCCAGAAGCGGACATCCTATTTAATATGGCTCATCCCTGGTCCCTTACTGGTATGGCCATCTGGGAAGCCACGAAGCTACTATACCCTCCAAGTGCCTTCTTCAGCATGTATAGTTTCTCACTGAATTTTTTGAAGTACTGCATTGGCTTGACAATTGTTAAAACTATGGTGAAATGCCTTCAGAGATAGCATATTGAAAGCAAGAGATAGTTTGTGCATTTTAAGACTGAAACATCAGCTTCCAACCATAACAGGAAAAGTAATCAAAGGCTAACACATTAAGGAAAGCATGTTCTTAGAGAACCATCCCTCAGAGTCATGTTATTCAAAATTGGAGGCTAATGGAAACTCTTATATTAAGCTTATTTCTAAATCATCTTAGGGGCTGTTAGGGAGCGATTATACAAAGAATAATAGGAATTAATAGAGAAGAGAGATTGTGCAAGGGAGGTGTAGGGAAAAGAGCAAAAGACCTGCACAAACCAGGTATATGTGTGCTTTGGAGACGTGCAGAGTGAAGAGTCTCACAGCAGGCAGAAGAAACAGCCAGAGATGACTGCAGGAGACCCAGGAGGGGGTGCTATAGATACCAAGAGAATTTCCAAAAATAACGAGTGAATTTTAATGAATTATAATGAACTTGTAGACTTACTCCATTATTTTTTTTTCATTTATTTCCTTAGGGCATCAGGGAGTTCTGCATAGACATTTCTAGGTTTAGTGATCCAGAAATATATAAAACCTACCCAGATGCTTCATAAAATCTATATATTTCAAATAAATCTGCCATGAGGATTCTTCCTGACTCGGGTAATAAATCTCATGGCCCACGGTAGGCAAGATAGCCGACCTAGAGTGGTGCTGGAAAATGGTAAGTTCATGCAAGAAGACTGTCCATCCTCCACTGGTTTATTTTCATTTTTGTTTTTGTTTTTGTTTTGTGGTACTGGGAGTTGAACCCAGGGCATTCAAACTGAGCTATATATTCAGCCATTTTTTATTTTTTATTTTGAGGCAGGGTCTTACTAGGTCACTAAGTTTCCCTGAGTACACTTGAACCTGAAATCCTCCTGCCTCAGCCTCCCAGAGTGCAGGGATCACAAGTAGATGCCACTATGCCCAGAAAGTAATTTTTATCATATAAATAAATATCTCCTCCAAGACCTTTGTGTCTTTTTTGTAGATTACTTTTAGAAATGATTTTATATGTCATTTTTTACTTGACATTGCATAATATAGTCAGTTTCCCACTTCCTTATAAAGTCTTCATAAAGACTGTTATAATGATTATATTATATGATTTAATTAACAAGATCCCAATAAGCATTTGCATTAATTTCTATTTTTATTATTATAGGGAACTCTGCCTTTAATGCATTTATTTTTAAAGTTTTTATAATCTATCAATACCTAATTTAATAAATTAAGAAATATGAAAATTTTTGAGGCTACTGATTTAATTTATTAAATTGCTTTCTATGTTAGTACATTACCCTTCCCATTACTAGAACAAAATACCCAACATCTACAACTTAAAGGAAAGGTTTATTTTGGTTTTGTTTTTTAATTTTTATTAGTACATGTTTGCAGAACACAGTGATTACATTTGTCATGAGGTGCATGTACATAACACATCTTAATTGTTTTTACTTCCCCTTCCCCTCACCCTCCCTCCCCGCACCCTCCATCTCCTGAGAGGTTTATTTTGGTTCATGGTTCCTAGAGGCTTGAGTCCATGCTTGATCAGCTCCAGGACAGAAACAGCAGGGCAGAAGGGCATGGCAGAGGAAAAATGCTCACCCCATGGCAGTCAGGAAGCAGAGAGAAAGGAGAGGCCTGGAATGAGAACATACCTTTACAGGTGGAGCTCCCAGTGACCCACGTCCAAGTGGGCCCACCTCCTAACAGCACATTCCACTACTAAGTTCCTCAATAGATGAATCCACTGATGAGTGTAGTGTCCCCATGACCAATCACCTTCCAAAGACTTGAGACTTTGAAAGTCATTGTAGATCTAAACCGTAACAGGTGGATCCCTGCAATGTTACGAACTGAATCCTGGATCCTTGGACTGGAAAGGCCTCAGCAATGCTAAGAGTCTATGGTGCTACCACACCCTTGCAAGATAAATACAGCACCCAGATGAAAATATGTTATGAGAAGGCTAATATTACATGTTTCCCCATGATTATCAATGCTTTTTTTTTGGATATCAAATTTCAAATTTTATTAAAAAGTTTTGAAGGTATCCTCAGTATTCCTCAGTATTTTGGAGGTATTCCTCAGTGCCTAAGGCACATATTCAGTTCACTTGTAAAGTGATGGGACCCCAGAGATCCAGCCTTTGTCCCTGTGAGATCTTGGCAGACAAGGGGGTGGCTAACCTTATCTTTAAATTGAAGATAATCACATCCATTTCACTGAACTAACGGCTGAATCAGCATACTTGCTTTGTATGGTGCTTGCTGCATAGTAAGCTCTCTATAAGTGGTAAATAAATTATAACTGCTTGTGTTTTTTTTTACAGGACTATGGCATTTGCACTCTTAAATACCAGCAAAGCATGGCAGCATTGCATGTTAAAAAAAAAAAAATCTTTGCTTATATACATTTCTTTGCTTATTAATGAGGTTGAACCTTTTTTCCATGTGTTTGTTAATGAGTTACATTCTTATTTAGAATTACGTGTTCCAGGGCTTCAAATCTCAGGTCTTCCATTCATTTGCTCTGTTCAGCCTTTGTTAGTGGGCAGTGGAGCACCTGTTCTCTACAGGAGTAAAAAAAATGTACTGTCTGTCTAAGTTGAGGCCTTAAGAGCTGCTTGGGAGGGAGGGCGAGTGTGATTAGGTTTTGGGTCTTTTTTCTTGAGATAGCCTGACTCTGCCCCACACCAGCTGGTCAAGAGATGTTCACAACATTTCCAGGCATCGCATCCCCGCACAATAGCGTCCAAGGGCAAGAAAGGCACTATCTGTTTATAAAAGTGAGAAGTTATTTCCCAAAAGCCCCTTAGATGATTTCTCCCTCTCATTTTATTAGCCAGATTTGCTACCTGTTTATTCCCAAATCAAATCACTGTGAAACCACACTTTCAATTCCACGTGAAGGCCATTTCACACTGAGACCATTTTGAACCCAGCCCTGAGGAGCAGACAGGTTTCCCTGCACCCCGAGCAGAGGGGATGTCGGAGTGGCAGCCTGAAGGAAAACAGGGATCAGCTGTGAAACCAGCTGAGACAAGGCTGGGAAGAAACCAATTGTCTGACAGTCAAAAATAGAACATGTCCCATTAGGTGAGTTATTAGGCAGCACCTACACATCTCTGACCCTCAGTTTCCTCCTGAGTCAACTGGAAATATCCACTCTGTAGTATTTTTTTTGAACTGAATGTTTGCCAAATATCCAACACAAACCTGACCTGGAGTAGGTGTGGAGAAATTGTATTCATATGAGCATTTTACATAATAACTTATTGTGTTTCACATTGATGCAAACTTTTTCAAAGTCTATTGAGAATTTATAATTAGGGGAGTAAGATCCCTATATAAATTTGTAATGTTTGTGGGGCAAGGGCATTGATCTTTTCTTTCTTATTTCTTCAAATACTTTAAGCTTAGAAAGCACCGATGGCCCTTTTTCACTTCCTCTCTTTAGTATCTAATTAAAAGTCACATTATTTTTCTTCTAATCTTTTATGATGTGATCTGTTCCACTCAATATAATCCGTATCAGATTTGGTAAGGTATTAACTGAAATATGAGGACCTACGCATTTCTTTCACAAACACGTAACCAATTATTTTAAGATCACTTACAAAGTGATGCTTTATCTCACTGATTGTCATGCCTTCTTCACAAGAGGTTATATTCCTTTAAAATTTGAGACAAAAGGAAAATCTCCCCTCAGAAGCCAGAGGAGGAGGAAAAAGCATCCACGCCCACCCATCCCCATTATACACACTGCAACCAAATCTATAACTTGAGAATTTACAGTTGCATAAAATTCAGTTTCTCCACCTGGTCAATTTCTCAAATTTTTCTTCAGCACATACAGATAATTTTCTGTAGTTTCCTTCATAGTGAGTTCTCACACTGCTGATTCAGAAGATTGGAAGAGTGATAATCATTCTCAGTGCTTCTAATGTGTAGCTTTTAGAACAGCACCTAGGAGTTTCCATGTGGTTGCTCTGTGATTTTGACTATGAAAATATTCCTTATTTTTTGGCAGTAAATGGAATATAAATTTGCACACCTGTGTTCATTTCCAGGCACCCTACCATTAGCACACTATGAGACAGAGATTCCATTTTTGTAGTTATTTCTATTCCCACTATTTTTCAGCTCCAGTCAAAATGGATTACTTGCTAATCCTTAAGCATGCCGTGTAGTTGCTTGCCTCCATGCCTTTTTTATATTATCCCCTGAAGTTGGCAAGCACTACACCAAAACCTCCTTCTGTCCAAATCCTAACCAACAATGTTAGACATATTGGAAATAATTTAATGATTAAAGATATTTAAATCTGGTGGAATATTACATGAATAAAAGTGGACAAAAGAACAAGAGGAGGACAAATGTTGGCTAAAATGTGTATAAATAAATTGCATATGCAATGTGATTATAAACAGAAGTCCTGATCAGGCTCTGATGAGCAGGACACAAGGGTTACAAGAGCCAGGGCAGGGACTGGGGATTTAGCTCAGTGATTAGAGTGCTTGCCTCACAAGTACAAGGCCCTGAGTTCGATCTCCTGCGTAAAAAAAAAAAAAAAAAAAAAAAGAGCCAGGGCAGCTGTGGGAAGCAGGGCCTGGATGATTTGTCCTCACTAAAACCGTTTCCTTTTTCTATCTCTCTCTGCCTCCTTTCACTCTTCTCCCACCTCTATTATTTTTTCTATTTAATCCTTTTTTCTCCACAGATAGGCTCCCTATGTGGGAGTGTGGATAGGATGGAAAATGACCACCAGAATCTACAACTCCGTAAGCCAGTCCCAAAGGTTTTAAATGCCCAGAAAGGACTCTGACAGATGTGAGTTGACTCCCAGTCACCACGGTCACAGTCATGGCTACGGTGAGAGGTCAGACTAGAACAAGAGCCTGCCCTGGTCACCCAGGAAAAGGAGTACTACGATGGCAGCCTCTTCGAATCACCTGATTCGAGTGGGGCGTGGATCTCTGTGTATTGAAGCAGGAAGAAAAGAAAGGATGATCAGACAAAAAGCAACCCAAGTACTCAGCAGACAAAAACCAAATAAAAACGAAAACAAAAAAACAACCGTCACATTCTACGAATTGGCATACAAGGCTCTGATATTGCTATAGCCTTCTTCTCCATCGTTTCCTACTTCAAATCCTGTGTGAGGGACATTCTGAATTAATCGAATTCTCTTCTCTAGGTGCCCCATTTGCAAGTGCTGTTTCTTCTTTCCCGTAAACCCTCCTACTCCTCCTTCCTTCACCTGGGTAAGCCGAATTCACACTTCCACTTGTATCGCACCTGTGACTGGCTGTGGGCGGCCTGCAAGGATTCCCTCTCTGGGAGTTAGAATCCCATGCACACAGACAGTGCCTAAGGCTCACCTGTCGCACAGCGCATGTCACATCATATGGTGGGTGTGATACTCCTGCTAGTTTAAGCAGAAAGGGATTATCAGGGTCCAAGCGAGTGTATGAATTTCTGGGAGGCTAGACAACCTGCTAGATAATGCCTAGATTATAAACAACACAGGAGAAACATTTAACACCCTGCAGAAACACCTGTGCTTGCCTCTGTGCCCCGTCGACGCTAGAACCGGGATTCTACAACTTCTGCAAGACAGGGCACCTCCACCACCCGGCCTGCTACTTCGAGGATCTCACATCCACCACCTCATGACTTAAATTTACCTTCCAAATCTGTGCTTGGTGGAAGGTCAGACACACAGAGAATATAGCTGCAAGGGAAACTGGAAAACCTAGCTTTCATCACTATAAACAGAATGTTGAATTCTATTGAGTAAATCAATTTCCAGTATCTTTTTCAGTGTCTTCCACAAAAGCTGTTTTTAAGGACAAATTTATGGTTGTCATACTGTGATGGTGAACAGTTTTATCATCTCTACAAAACCTTTGTTTCCAGAAATACTTTTATGTTAATATCCATTTTATCTGATACTAATATCGCTAAGCCAGATTTCTTTTGCTTACTAATTTTCTGTTATATCTTTTTTCCATCTCTTTATTTGTAATCTGTGTTACTTTCTGTGAGGTTTCTAACTTATAAATGGTACGTGTTAATGGATTTTTAAAAAAAAAAAACAATCTAAGAATCTGATCTTTTAATGAGTTTAAATATTTATTTTTCACAGTGATTAGGAAGGAATCCGATAACTAATTTCTGACATTTTATATTTCCTATTTAAGAAGCTTGTTCTTTTTTCCTTCTTTTCTGTCCTCTTTTGGGCTGTCAAATTTTTTCTAATTCCTTTTCATTTTCTTCAACAAGTTTGGAAGTTGTACAATCTATTTCTAATCATTTAGTAGTTTTAAAGACTTAGGTTTATATTTTCCTAACAAAGTCAATAGTTAATCCGTATCTTTATCCGCCTCCTGGACAAGACATTTTGAACACTGTGACTTCCCTCCTGGCTTACAACTTTCCCCAAAGGCTCATGTCATGAGTGCCTAAATTTTGGTTGGAAGGTTTTTATCTGTGATTGAAAGAAAGTCCCTTGGTGTGATTGCCCTGCACCTTAATCTGGGTGTTACAATGGCCTCTTGCTCTTTTGCTTTCTTACATTCCTCCAGGTCCCACCTCCCTCACCCTGTCCTTGACTCCGCATTTTGCTTATCGCCTGCATGCACATCTGGCAGGACGCAGCCTTCAGCTTGGGAGAGGCCTGGCGGGGCCCACAGCCAAGGAGCACATGCCCTGGAGCACAAAGAGCAGGAGCACAGCCACGTTTCTCAAGCTCCCTAACCTAGGACTGCCCTTCTCCTTTTCGGCACATGACCCTGACTCCTGCCTGGGAGGAAACAGAAGCCATCAAGTAAGAACTCACACAATTTTCCACTTCCTCATCGATAAATTCAACTCTATCCCCACCCCTGTTTCTCTCTCAGTCTCATGTTAAGCAATGATCTTCTCTCCCAGGCCGGCTTCACTGATTCAGTCTCCTGTACTTTTAATTCTCACTCACTGTGCCCCCAGACAATACTGGCTAAATTAATACTTTATTTCTAGTGAATGCCTAATACATATCAATAAATGAAAACACTTGCCGAGTAGGATATTTACCACAATAGCCACATTTTCACCTGAAATACTGTTAAGAATATCAAGATATTCTGAACACTCAGAAGTGTTACTTTCAATAAATATTTCAAGACAATATCAACATGTAGAACAAATATCCGAATCTACTGTTGGCCTGTTCCAGGTGCTGGGAACAGAGTGGCTAAAACAGACACCATCTTTATTCTCATGGGGCTGACATTCCAGAGGGGGAGATTAGGAGATAAATACATAATCAAATAATATGATTTCAAATGGCAGTAGGGACAATGAAGGAGAGAAAATGGAGTAATGGGTGAGGAGCGGCACGTGAGAGAAAAACTAGAAAGCTAAATTTAGGCTTCTTTATGTGACAAGAACGTAAAGAACGAGGAGGAGCAGAGTGTGAGACGGAGAAAGGAAGGCGGGAGCCAGACCAGGTCTGATCTCTGAGGCGTAGCTGCTACCGTAAGGGCACTGACATGCCATTGCCGTTTTTCACTAAAGTGAGACTATGGGTCGTGATGTGCACAAAAAGTATACAACTCAATGATCACACACACACACCCTTACCTCATGAAACAACCACTCGACCTAGTTCAAGATACAGAATATTTCCGAAACCTCAGTGTTCTCTCCTGCCCCTTCTCAATCTAGCAAAGGGAAAGTCCCAGTCATCCGCTGTCCAGGCTTCTCCTACTGAAAATTAGTGTTGCTTGTTTTTCAAAACTAGAGTCCCACAGTACAAGTTTCTAATTTGAGGGATTCATTCATGTGTTCGTATGTGCCAGTTGTTCATTCTTTTTTATTGCTTGCATTTTGTCATGTGACTATTTATAGATAAACTTAGTGTGAATAGCCTTTGTGCTGAGTGTGACTGTGGGTGCAGTGGTGGTGCTGGGGATTGAACCCAGGGCCTCATGCATGCCAAGCAAGTACTCTACCCCTGAACTACACTTCCAGCTCCCAGTGTGAGTATTCTTGACCATCTTTTGGTAGACATGGGTACTCATTTATTCTGGGTATATACCCAGGAGTGTCACTGGTAGGTCATAGAGTAAGCATATATTTAGCTTGATTAGACATTGCTGATTTTCCAAACTCATTATATTTTCCCTCTCACTAGCAGTGTATGAAAGTTTCTAGTTCCTCCACATCCTCATCAACATTTGCTTTGTTGGTATTTAATTTTTTTAAATTTTAACCATTCTGTGGTTGTATACTAGTATCTCACTGTAGCTTTAATTTTACTTTTTCCACTGGTTAATGTTTAGGGTTTTTTTTTTTTTTTTAATTTAGCCAGAGGTAACTTTTGGGCAGGAGACTGACCAGACTCAGTTTTCAATAAAGATTCCTTTGGGTGCTCTGTGGAGAACTGGCTGTAGAGAAGCACGGAGGAAGCAACAGAATTTAAAAGACTATCACAGAAATCTAGGCAGGAGGTATAGGTAGCCCAGATTAGTAGCAGTAAAGGAGTTAGAGAGAAGAGAAAAGATTAAAGATACATTTGTGGGGAAGCCTACCAAATGTGAGTGGCTGTGAGAGAGAAGAGGAGGAATCAAAGGTGGCTTGAACAACAGCTCAAGTGCATTTCCCACTGTAGAAATCCCAGAGCGGGTTGGAGAGCAATAGGAGATGAAACAATAGACTGTATCAGACCATAGCAAACTGTGCTAACCCTGAAATTTAAAAAAAAAAAAAAATCTGATCACAAACTCTGCTTAAAGAGACATTGTGGGCACTCAGAGAACCACAGCAGGCTGTGATTCGCTTTCCTGCCCTGCACATCAGCTCCAGAGTACTGTGTGCGTGTTTGCCAGTGAGACTTACATGGCTTCATTTATCACTAATGTTGCTGGGGTTTTTTTTTGTCCAAAAATTAGTATGTCTCTACACAATGAAATAAAAAATCTAGAAACTTAAAATTAGATTACTTTGGAAATTACTAGCACTTGTCTTCATGTCACTTTGCCCTTGCAGGCCAACTCCAGGAAAGTGACACATTTCTTTTTCCATCTCACACTTTGGTTATTTTCATACAATGAAAAGCAAATCCTCAACACTTGAAATGCTTAGTGCATGTGGCAAATATTTATATCCTCATTTAGAACTTTAATTTCAAGTTAGGTTCTGTAAGTCCTAACATGCCAGACAAATAGTTTACTGGGCCATTTCTTCAAGGAAGACAAAATTTTGCCCTTGCAGAAATAATAAGCAGACTCTTCAAGGTGCTGCAGTGTTAGGCTGCCTGCTGCTTTGGCTTGTATAGTGCTCTTCTATTTGGAAACCAGTGATAATACTACATAAGAGAAGGACCTCATAGTTAATAATGACTTACTATAGATAGCCCCTGTGCTGAACACCCATCCTATGAGCTATGCACTATTATTATCTCCATTGAACATATGAGAAAACTGAGTTCAGTAGCTTGCCCAGGATCACTTAGCTGGTAAGCAGCAGGGCTAAGATCAGAACTCAGATTTATCTGAATCTAAAACTGAAACTTTTAATGGTTTCCAAGGTAGGATGGTATAAGGTAGAAGTTAAGTGTGTGTATGCCGCAGCCAGCCTCTCGAGTGCACATCAGAACCCTACACTGACTGACTGTGTGACCTTGGCGGTTCCCTCTGGGGGGCTTCTGGAGCCCATTAGCTCATGCTGAAGGCTTTACTTCTTGCCATGCTACCTGTTTCATTGGCTACTAGAAGAATTAAACAAGTTAATACATATACAACAGTCAGAGTCCTGCCTAGGTTCTGATACGAGAGTGTTGTCTATCACTTCTTTAAAAAGGTAACAGCTTTATTGAAGTATAATTCACACGCTGTACAATTCAAACATTTACAGTGTAACATTTAGGTTTTTTTTCATATGTTCAGGGAATTGTACAACCATCACAACAATCAATTCCAAAACTTCTTTCCTCCTTCCCTCCCTCCTGCTTCCTTCTCTCCTCTTTCCCTCCTTCTTTTTTTCATTCTTGTGGTGCTGGAGAGTGAACCTAGGGTTTTGTGCAGGCTAGGCAAGTGCGTTACCCCTGAGATATGCCCCTAGCCTTATTTCCAGAACATTTTGTCAACCCTGAAAGAAACCATTAATACTCTCTTTCGCTCCACTGCCATCCTAGGCAACCACTAATCTTCCACTTAATCTTAGCCAAAAGACCAAGAAGCAATTACCACTAATCTTCTTTGTGCTTATAGACTTCTAGATCTACTAGAATTAATAGAATATGGATTGCCTATTCTAGACATCTCATATGAATAGGATTATACAATATATGACCTTTTGTTTCTGGCTTCTTTCACTTAGCATTCCAAGTTCGTTTCAGGTTCATTCGTATTGTAGCGTGTGTCAATCTTCATTTTTATTGCCAAATAATATTGCATTGCATAGATACGCCACATTTTACTTATCTGTTCAGCAGCTGATGGACATTCAGGTTGTTTCTACTTTTTGGCTATTTTATGAATGGTGATACTGTGAACACTTGTGCACAAATTGTTGCGTGGACACGTGTTCTCATTTCTCTTGGGTTTATCACCAGGAATGGAATTGTAGCTACTGCTTGTCAGTAACTCCCTCTTTGTGAACATCTCTTTGTGTGTGTTTGTGTATGTGTGTGTGTGTCTGTGTGTGTGTTTTAAATTTCCTTTTCTGTATTATTTTTTTTCTTTTAGCATGTTTGCAATACAGAATAGTATGTTCGTTTGGGGGAACTGATACATACATTTAATATATCTGGACCATTTGAAATTCCTTTACTTACTTGCCCCTTCCCCCTCCCCCAATCCCCTTCCCCATTTTCAAGAGACTGATTTGTAATGTCCTCCCATTTCTCACTTGTTTATTTGTATTCAAGTTTCCTCATATAAGCCACATGATAGTTAACTTTCTGTATGTGACTTATTTAAAGCATGTGGTCTCAAGTTCCATCAATTTTTCAGTAAATGACAAGACTTTATTCTTCTTTATGGCTGAATAATATTACACTGTGTTCTTTATTCATTCATCTGTTGGAAATCTAGGCTGCTTCTGGAGCTTAGCTATTGTGAATTGTGTTGCTATAGACATGGGCATGCATGTGTCACTATAGTGTAGTATCTTTAATTTATCAGGAGTACACCTGGGAGAGGTACAGCTGAGTCAAATGGCATTTCTGGTTTTATTATTTTAAGGAATCTCCATACTGCTTTCCATAGTGGTTGTACTAGTCTACATCCTCACCAGTACTGTACAGCACGTGCCCCCCACAGCCTTCTCCCATCCTCACCAGCATTCATTGTAGTTTTTGGTCTTGATGACAGCCAAGACTGGGTGAGATGGACTCACAAAGTTTGACTTGCATTTCTCTAGTGGCTAACAATAATAGAAATTTTTGCACATATTTGTTGACTGTTTACACTTCTTTTGAGACGTGTTTTCGTGGTTCACTTGACCGTTTTTTTGATTGAGTCATTTGTTTTGGTGGATTTTTTTTTTAGTCTTTTATATATTCTAGATTTTAGTCCTCTACCGGGACAGTAGCTGGCAAAACTTTCTGAACTTTGTCGGTTGTCTTTTCACCCTGTTGATTGTTGCCTGTGCTATGCAGGAGCTTTTTAATTTGATGCAATCCCATCTGTTGGTTCTTGATATTATCTGTGCTACTGGAGTTAGAGTCACCAAATATTTGTCTATGCTTATGGCATTACGTGTTTCTCTTATGTTATCTTCCAGCAGTTCAAAGTTTCTGTTTTCGTATCTAGGTCTTTGATCTATTTTTATTCGATTTTCGTGCAGAGCGAGAGATAGGGATCTAGTTTCTATCTTCTGGAAGTGAATATCCATTTTTCTCATTATCATTTGCTAAACAGGCTACCTTTTCTCCAGTATTCGTTTCTTGGTCCCTTTGTCAAATATCAGATGGCTGCAGATGTCTGGAGTTGCTTCTGCCTTGTGCTCTGTTCCATTGGGCTACGCGTTTGCAGTATTTTTGCCCGAACCATGTTGTTTTTGTAATGTAAGTTTTGTAGTATAACTTGAAATTCAGTATTGCGATGCTTCCTGTTTTGCTCAGGATTACTTTGGCTATTTTGGGTCTTTTCTGGTTCCATATGAATTTTAGGATTGTTTTTTCCTAGTTCTGTAAAGAATGTTGTTGGTATTTTAACAGGGATTGCAAAATCTATAAATAGCTTTTGGTGATATGGTGGTTCTATCAGTATTATTTCTGTCAATCCGAAAAAAAAAGGATGTCATTCCATTCTCTAATGTCTACTTCAGTGTTTTTATTCAGAGTTCTGTAATGTTCTTTATAAAGATCTTTCACCTCCTTGGTTAGGTTGATTCAAAAAAAAATTAATTTTTTTGAGGCTATCGTGAATGGAATTGTTTTCCTGATTTCTTTCTCAGTTAGTTCATTATTGGTGTATAGTAACACAATTAATTTTTCTGTGTTGATTTTGCCTCCTATGCAATATCTCTTAACATGTAGACACATAACTCTCACATATAAACACATACTTTAGTGTTTTGTTCTCAATGATCTAATAAGGATAGCATCCTCCTTCTTTCATCACAAGTGAAATGAGACTCGAAGATCTGCCTAACCTGTTCTTGCTCTGCCCATGCCAGAGCCCCTTTTCAGCATGCTCTCCCCTCTTCCCCATGCCACCCCTTTGGGTTTGAGCAAAGACTTTACTTCTTGCCAGGAAGCTGTGCTTGGATCCCATAAGTGGTTTGGGTGTCTTGCTCTGTGCTTCTGTGATATCCTGAGCATTGCTTTACCATCACCATCATCACATTCTGCTACACTTACCATGACAAAACTGATGAGCCGGACAGACAGAAGCCCTGGGGAAGGGGCATTTTCTTCCTCGACTCCATCTTTCATCTAAGCATAGGCTTAGAATGCAGTAGTTGTCCAACGGATGTGGATGGAAGTTAAAAGAAGGGAAAACAGAATTCGGCCTAAGCACTTGCTAGGAAGTAGCATCCCTGGTCTACCCGACTGGTACGATCTTTTCTGTCACATCAAACAACCATGGATTGAATTGACACAGTAGAAAAAAAACAAGTAGCGATTATTCAGATTGGGAAAAGAGTCTTCACTTTTTAAAGTCACGTAGTAGAGGGGTTTGGGATTTAGCTCAGTGGTAGAGTGCTTGCCTACCAAGAACAAAGCCCTGAGTTCAATCCCCAGCCCCCCCACCCCAAAATCATTTAGTACAAACTTCTTGTCCTAAGTCCCCCAGGAAGTGACCTCAAAGATGGTGTGTGTTACACAATGATACCCAAGATGCTTTTAATGGTACACAAACCATATTTTCAAACTAAATTAGAAACGAATATAGCTAGGATGCAAAACCCACAGTATTGTTTTAGGAGCACGCTAAAGTCTTTTTTTTTTTTCAATTAAGACTACTCAGCCAGGCGTGGTGGTGCACATCCGTAATCCCAGCCCTTGGGAGGCTGAGGCAGGAGGATTACTGTGAATTCAAGGCCAGCCTGAACGGCACAGCAAGACCCTGTCTCAAATAAATAAATAAATAAATAAATAAATAAATAAATAAATAAAGACATTTCCCATTATTCATTAATAATGGTGCAGATGAAACACAGACATAGGAAATACTATATAGATGGTACAAAATAACTTAAATTTTGGAACGCCAAAGACTTTTAAAATATGATTTTTTGTGTGTGGTACCGCGGATTGAACCCAGGGGCTTGTTACTGACCTACAGCCCCAAATGTTTTTATTTTTTATTTTGTGAAAGGACTAAGTGGCTACATTGTCCAACCCAGGCTCAAACTTGTGATCCTCCTGCCTCAGCCTCCCAGAGGGCTGGGATTACAAACATACGCCTAAAATATGAAAAGTTTTAAGTACAAAAGTATACCTTATAAAGCAGTGAATCTCCAGGGTAACTAGGCATATGAATTGTCTGGGATCTCACTATAATATAGATTTTGACAGCTAGGCACATCTGGGACAAGATCTAAGGTGTTGTATGTCTAAGAAGTAGCCAGAGAATGCCAACATTGTTAATCCCAGGCTACATGTGGAGTATCAAGGTTATAAAACATAAATACAGTTATAAAGTGGTTGTGATAATACTACCTACTACCTTTTTAGTTCTTCTATGGACTGGGTATGCTTCCAGGTGTTTTATAGATGTTAAACTCATCAGGTTTCACAAAAATCCTGCAAAGTAGTTATTAATAAACTCTACCTTCCAAATGAAACTGTAAAACCAGAAATAGCTCAACTTTTAATCACAAGATTCCCCCCGCACAGTAAGACACACAAGCAGAATGCAAATGATAATATACTTGTCTTTCTTCGTCTTTTATAAAATAAAAGAAATCAAGCCCGAAGAGCTTAAACCATCGCCTTAGTTTTGGCCCACAGAGGTTCTCAGCAGCTGTTCGTTTCCCATGTCCTGTCTGTGACCTCACTGTGAGACGGAAAGTAATCTGGTCCAGGGATCAAAGCCTGAAAAGTTTTCTCATTTCCCCACATTCAAAACAAAACATCTCTGGGCAAAGGATGCATTTCCACTCTGTGGTTGTGATGGGAAAAAATAGAAACTATTAAAACTCAATTTTAAATAAAAAAGCATTCTTAAGTATCAATGGTAAAAATATACATACATGCTCATGTACACATACACCTACACGTATGTGTGTTAATGTACACAGCAGATTCAGTTTCCTGTAGTAAAGTTATACTGTTACTATTACTAACTCATTTCTACATGGGTACTCTGTGTACTAACTACTTTACATTTACATGGCTCTTGTTTTTGTAAAGATTCCAATGCGCCTAATTAAGGATAAAGCCAAGAAAAAAATAAAAGAAAGGTTTCATTTCAGAGGGTTCCAGGGCCCTCTGTAGTGTGGGAGGTGGGTGTGGGGAATCTTGTATTACCAGTCACAGAGCACTAAGGTGCCTTCACATAGGGAATGTTATTCTCTACCTGGCTGAACAACAGACTTCAAAGCCTGGAGGCCTGTCAGGCAAGGTGGCGGATGCCTGTAATCCCAGCACTCGTGAGGCTAAAACAGGAGGATTGCCACAAGTATAAGGCCAGACTGGGCTACATAGCAAGACCCTGTCTCAAAAAACAACAACAAAAAACCAAAACCAAAAACAAACAAACAAATAAAACCCTGGAGGCTTGAGGCATGATCTGCTTGTTCAGTGTGGCCTGTTTGGTTTAGTTTAATTAGGAACTATCCATAGAAATCTGCATGTCCAGCTTCTCTCAAAAATTGGAAGACCCAGCGACACTGGGCCCAGTTTTCTACATTAGCTTCAGTTCCTGGCAGTGGGGAGTGGCAGTCCCGGTAGCTTCCCGGGCAGGCTTTACTCATGTCTGTTGCCTGCCTGGGCTTGGAGGCCACTGAGTTTGGACTCCACAGTTCATAAGTAGGGTTATGGATATTTGCTCTCCTACCAATATCCTGGAGCAGTAAATGTGCTGGAACACCGAAAAAACAGTTTCCTTATATCAAAGTGAGAGCAGCTGGTTCACACAAGAATTATTCATTGAGTTTGCAGAAGCCAGTGTGTACTGATGTAAACACTTCGTATTGTTCAGATATGCAAGTATTCCTCCCCAGTGAGCAGATTCTTGGCTCATTTCCTGTGTGGCTCATTTTAAGTGCTGGAAGGGACTCCAGAGGTGGCCCAGTGATTTCCCTGTTGTTCAGTGTGCTGGTGGTTGGAGAGGAACTTCTCCAGAGTCAAAAGGGTAAATGGAATGAACGGAGGTTTGGGTACACAGTGGACAAGATGGTGTCCACAGATGGGCCTTGCTCTTTTTGAAACAGCGAATACGGTCATGTTCACTTGAGAGGTGGGGAATATTTTGGGCACCTGGCCTTACAGTGATTCAATATTTATTAAGCACCAATTTTGTGTCATGTGCTGTGCTGCACTGAGAAAATGATAAATGAGACTAGGCTCCCTGCCCTAGAGAAGTCCAGGCTGGAGGTAGCTACCAAATATTTACACCCTGATGGTCATGTGAGAAGTGGCTGGTGCCAGCTTAGAAGTGGGACAGAGACCTGTCCATTAGATCAGTCAAGAGATTCTGCAATATTCCCATCTGCTTCATTTCTCTGCCTTCAAGCACACACAGACAACTTTTTTCTTTTCTTTTCTTTTCTTTCTTTTCTTTTCTTTTGGTGCCGGGGATCGAATTTGGGACCTTGAGCTTGCTAGGCAAGCACTCTACCACCACTGAGCTAAGTTCCCAACCCCCACAGAATCCATTTTAACTTGAAATCGTATCCCAAAGTTCCTACTGTCCCGCACCCCAAGACACCTCCACCATCCTAGGCAAGCACGAACCTGAAAATCCACCAGGGCCCTGCGGTAACATGGGTGGGGCAGACCCAGCCAGGCAGTGTCCCCCTGCAGAGTTGCCACTGCCCTGCCAACATGCGGCAAGCAGAAACACTAACCCGGCGTTACCAGAATGTTAAGGTTTGTGACAGAAGCCAGAAATTGAGAGTTTTTTTTTTTAAATATGACTTCATGCTTTGCAATAGTTCGAGTTCAAAACATTTTTAAACTCAGAGTAAATAATCAAAACTGGGCTTGCAGTCAGGTTTTAGTTAGGAGGTCCTGACACCATGATCTCCGTGCCAGGCCACCCAGGGCTCAGCCCCCTCCTTGTGTTTGAGACTGACTCTTAGCAAGAGCGGTAGCCTGGGATTTGCTTTGTCCAGGAAGTCACATCGGGCCTCTCGTGTTTGTGAAAAGCCAACCCACTGAAATATTCAGCTTCCTGCATGTCTCTTTCATCTCCCTCTCTATGTCCATCTATCTAAAAATAATTATTTTAAAAGAGTGGAATTTGAACATATTCAACAACACAAGTTATTTTTTAGGAGGACTCTCTGAAAGATATGGGTGATTAAGACACTATTCAGTACTTTTGACACCAGTGCTTAACTTTTCGTATTCACATGACTCTTCCTGGGCACTTGTGCTTTATTTCTTGACTGGTCTTGAGCTAAAACGGCCTTGAGTGGCTTATTTTTCAAATCCCACAAAGACCTCATTTTCTGTCATTCGCAGGTATTCTCTTTGCCCTGCTTGGATGGGACAAGCTGGTTACATGACGTGGAAGGTTCTGTTTGGATTTTCCATCTCCTGCTCCCAGTCCTGCTTGGTTTTCATCCAGCTGCAGACAAAGAAAAACATGAGTCTAAAGGCTCCCTGGCTTTTGTTTTTAGTCAGAGAAAATATTTTCATTTTCTAATTATTTTACTGCAACATCTTGACTCCTTAGGACCTAATTTATACACGATAAGTAGAATAAGTTTTAATTAGAAGCCCTGGATTCCTAACTTTGCTTAGCAACGTCCCAGAAGAGGTCTCAGCTTTAAAAATGCCTCACATTTCCTGCTTTTCTAGAATGAATTTTAAAAAGATAAACACAGATAAACCAGGGTCTCTAACCCAATATATTTATTTAAAACATTCTAATACCTTGGGATGATTTTACTAATATTTAATTTTATTTTGTTAATCCTACAGTTGCCATCAAAAGAGTAAGTGTTGAGTATCACCTCTAGAAATACCTTGTCCCTCAGGAATTTAAACTATGGTTTTATCCACATCTCTTAAAGCCAAATAATTAGTAATGCCTAATGTGACCTAATTTTCTGCGAATGAGGAAAGTGACAATTTCTAGAGGCAAAGACAATAATAACAGCTGGCATTTCTTAATTGCTTGCTACTTGCCAGCATCATTCAAGCCACTTGTTCATTTAACTACTACTATTCTCATCACATTCTTAGATGGCTCAACTGAGGCAGGAGAGGCATTATGACTTGCCCAAGGTCACAAAGCTAGTGGCAGAGCACATTGAACTGGGGCTAACGTCAGCAGCCTTGACCAGTTGGCTGCTCTACTTCCTGGACTTGGAGAGGAACAAAGCAGGGACAAAAAAGCTCATGTTTTGTCCCTTACAAGTTTGCCTTGACTACCCTTCCTTCTTTCTTTTGTCTGAAATTTCTCATTTGTAAATTCTAATTGTCTATTTACCAGAGTGTTGTGGAAACTCATTATTTAAATGTATTCATAGTTCCATGGAAGAAAAGCTCCATAAATATTACAGAACCATTTAAAAATATATGAAATGTATTCACCTGAATATGATGGTTTTACTTCTCACGATAAATGAATAAATGAGTGCTGATTTTCTACCTGAGTCCTGAGGACATGGTAGCTCCAGGCACCTCTTCCCCATCTTACAATCCAAGCTGCCGAGGTTCGGGGGCTGCAGATCAGATTCTGTCCCAGGAGTGAGTCCCCCGGAGGTCTCACCAAGTTTGGACTGAAACCTCTGCAATGCTAAATGTCACAAGAAAAATATGCAGAAGCAAAAGAATGGACAAAGGTGATAACATTCACACAGTGGCATAGTATTCAGCAAGAAAAATATTAATTACATATATGTACTATATGGCTGAAACTCACAAGCATCGATGTTGAAAAATATAGATATGAAATAATCTGTGTTGTACCATTTTATTCATATAAAGTATAAGAAAAGACAAATCCTGGTGTGGCAGACAGAGTGTGTACAGACCCAGGAAGACACAAGCGGAACTTGTGGAGTACAGAAAATGTTTTATGTACCAATCTGGGTGTGGTAGCTACACACATGAGTACGGACTTCAAGGTTGTACACTTAGGATTAGTACATGTCACACATATTATATCTCAATAAAAAATAAAATGAAACAAGCAGGATGTAGAAGACTGTTGAGCTGAAATATATGTGGTAGATAGTGAAGCCAGTGCTGAAGGTAGAAACAAGCTTACAGCAGAGTTTGTGTGCCAAGCTAACAGCTTTGTCCCCAATTCTGTAAGCCCAGCAGCGTAGAGAATAAGTGACATGATCCTATGTGAGGGCTGAAAGCTCAGTCAGCATCATTTTGTACAGAGGGAGTGTTGGACCGAGCTGGGGTGATGCAGAGCAGGGAGACATGATACACTTAAATATTCTTCATCTGCAAAAAATCTCAGTCTACCACTTGGTGAGAGAACACTTCTGTAAATACGAAATGTTCAGCCATGGAACGGGGTTGGGAGAAGGTAGCAACACGTACCCTCCCTCCCACATGAGACCTGCAGACAACTTTAATACGGTTTTTCACACAGTGAGCTCCAAGAGCCTTTGGGCTCCCCGGGGCAGGCCCACTGGGCTCCCTCCCTGGCTCAGCACTCATATTGCCGCACCCCCAGCCCCTCTCATCCTTATAGATTCTTTCTTAGCATTTGCAGGGAGGAGGAGAAGGTAGTCACTGCTGGCCACACTGACCTAAATAACATGCAGGGGTCCCAAGGTCATTTCCATGGGGACTGTGTATAGTTTGCATATTCCCAGGTAAGCTGTCAGAATCCAAGCAATTTTCCATATTAAAATTAAATATTAACAACATTGATGATGTCTAGTATTCCTAAATGACAATTGCAGGTCCTCTTATTTTTATATTTGCGTTGAAGTTCCCATTTGCTCAATAAGTATTTTTAACCTAATACTGATTATAGTGTATCTATTTATACATTTTAAGTACATACACAAAGTATCATGCCGTATCAGTAACCTAGGCTCCCTTCTGACGTGAGCTTCTTCATTATGGTCCCATATTTTGCACTGAATATAGTAAAATACCTACTTACAGACCATCTGGTAAACATTTAGATTTAAAACAATCCACTTCATCAGATTAAGATTCTAATTTTAAAAATGAATTTGTATGTGTGTATGTGCATGCACACATGTGTAAGCATGATAAACAAGAAGTGGAAGTAGACTGTCCGAATTCTCTTGAACAGTTAAGGTAATTTCTGCTCCATAAATTGTATAGCTGAAAGAAAAGTTGAAGCTCAGTCCATGAAAACCCAGTTACAAATGGAGAAAGTGAGCTCCATCAAGGTGAAGGGTTGAACAAGGACACACTGTTAACCCAGGATCTTTACTATGGTGTTTTGTTTTTTTTTTTTTTTGCTTCTAAATGAAGTGCGTTTTTAAAAAAAAATTCTAAAGAAAATTTATCTTGAAAATTAGAAGAGAAGGGGAAAAGGTTGTTGAAAAAATAACTTGATATAAGAACATGACCACCCAGGTGAGATTAAGCCACCTGGGTGCTAGGAGACAGGTCAGGTCAGGGGGACGGGTGGAGACTGATCGCAGCCCTGAGAAGGAAGAAAATGAGCCCTGACGGGGAGGAGCCAGGCCTGTCTGTGAGGTACCTCCTGGCTGCTGAGGTTGATGAGAGTAGGAGGAAGGCCGCAGAGCAACTTCGATCTACGGAGTAGTTTTTTTTTTTTTTAAACAAAATTAATGCCAAAAAGTCCATCATGAACGAACTATAAAATTTTAAACAAAAACATGCTCTAACCCTCACATGACTCAATCTCACATGCCTCATTGTAATTCTGGCCCTGGTTCCAATAAAACTATTTACAAAAATGAGCAACTGGCGCATGAACCATGGTGTGCCAATTTGAGTTTTTAAAACCTTGCTGTACAATAGAATGTAGCTGGATTTTTTTTTTTTTTTTGGCACCCCTGTAAACTGTGTGACAAATAATAATGCCTCATTCACTTTCATCCTAGTCCTGGCCCTGATGGACCTGGCAGATTAAGGCTTCCTTTCACTTTACATAACAAAGAACTTTGAATATAAAATAAAGTCATGCAAAATAAATAATGTAAAACAAAAGGAAGTTACATGTGTAGTGTATGTATGTGTTTCTTCTATATATAGCTGCCTTAGATTCCACAAAGTACATTTTTATGAGTGAGAGAGAAAATGGAAAGCCTTGTGCAGGCCCGAGTGAGCCAAGGTGGAAGAAATCTCCTTGATCAAATGTTTGGCAGCCAACTGGAAGCAAAGCAGTGGCACAAAACTTGAGCCCAAACTAGGATTTCAGCAAGTCCCACATTACTTCATTGTCTAGTATCTGCTAACCTCACATTTTTGGGCTACGTTTAACATTTCTATCTCCTAAAGTGTCATGTTAGAACTACTTGGTAAGTTTTAAGCATGAATCATGGTTCATAAGCAATTCAGGAATCCAAAGCGAACCTCAATCCAAAGATTGGGTCAGAATTTCTTCTGGATATAAGAGGTGATTTGTCTCAGTCGTACAATTCTAACATCTTGTTTCTCAAATGATCTTCAGTCTGAAAGAACACATCTGAAACATCATACCTCCTGCAAGAATGTACAGTACAGTGATTCCCTGTTCTAGGACATTATATGCTTTAGTGAGCTATTAACAGACTTTGGATATTTCATTTTCCTACTAACCTGTCAACTGAACTCCTAATCGCTTCTTAGGCCAGCACAATTTTCTCCTAACTGATCTTGTACCTACTTAAAGGTTTCCTGATGTCCAGATCTGAGAATATCACCATTCGTGGGGTTAGTGTGGAAAGTGGTCATGGTTGTCTTCAAACTCTGCAAAGGGCTCTCAGAGTGGCTAATGTGACATTTGCTCATATTTACCCCCAGAAAATCTAAATTATTAATTTGGTCGTGCTGGGACTCTTTGGGATCATCTGTGCAGACATTTATTTTGGGACAAGTTCATTTCTTACTATGAGAATTTTAACAATTTTATATTATAGCTTTTGGACTTCACTGCTGTTCATTGGGATAACTATATCCATAAAAGGTTATTTTTTTCCTTCTCTTTGTATTTTTAAAAAAGTTATCCTTTTATTTTATCATTGATTCCTGAAAATATGATAAGGTTTCTTTCTTTTTATATTGTATCAGCTAAACTATTTGGTGTATCACAAATAACTAATGCGTAGTACATAGTAATTCATTAAAAAGAAAAAGTTAAACCATAATACATTTTCTGGAGCTAAAGAATATCCCTTTATCTTTACTCTCAGAGGCCATTTGGGATACAAAATTAGAACAAAACTGAGATGTGTTGGCACACATCTTTGTGCTTTGGTTGCCAAGTACAAGGGGTGAAGTAAGTCTCTGATAAATATCTTCGGGGGTACACACTCATGCTGCACAACCCAAAAATTACCACCCTGTCTTGGAAAGAACACAGTGCTCCCTTCAGCAATTTAGAGACTCGTTTTTCTCTTTGTGGCTGCTCGTACATGCGGAGTAGATCAGTACCCTGTTTTTCTCTTTGTGGCTGGAGCGTTAAGTACCAAATGCTCCAGAGGAGAGAACAAGTCCTAAGTGCTCCAGGAGCAAGAATGTTCAGCATGCACCAAGGAGGTGAGAGCCCAGAGGGGAGCCCTGAAGAGCTAACCATTTTGGCAGGATGGGGCCACAGGGACAGGCTGGTCAGCAGGGCCCCCCATGTGTTAAAGGAATTCCAAGGCCCTCTTCTTTTATTAAAGGTCCTGATGCACTAAAAAATACATGCTGAAAAGGGTATTATAATTGTAGTACACTCTAAGTGTTTACAACAATTAAAATTACAAATTGAACGTCTTTCTTTCCCACTGGTATATCTCTGGGGTTGTTTCAGCTCAGTGGAGATTTTGTCCACAGGTAAGGCCCTCGGTGAATGCCAGGCCCCAGCCAAATGCCTCCCTGGGCTCCACTGCCCTTGACTGGCCACTAGCTCAGACCCGACAGTCGAACAAGACCCACGTGGTCCTTGAGGCTCCTCTTTACCTCCTGACCTCCTTCGAGTCTCACCCTTCTTTGACACCCTGTGCCTGGTGCCTTGGGCAGGCCCTTAATTAGTATACATTGGTTACATAAATTAAACAGCCATTAAACATAAGAATTTTCTTGCCCTGTTCCCCTCCTAAAATGCTCCCTCTGCCAAATTTGGCTACCTCAACAATACATCTAACCCACCCTTGAGTTCAACCCATCACCATGTTTTGTTTTGTTTTTTTTAATGAAGTCTTCTGCCCCAATTACTGTACCTAATTTCTTCTCCATGCTCATAAGTCTTCCTGTACGTAAATTAGAACCAGAACCATGAGATGTATTTTGACACCCCCATATTCTCCACACTCCCTTCCAACCATAGCCTGGGGAATTCAAGCTCTTTTGATCATAAGAATTATGCTGTCTCCTCCTCTTCTTCCTCCTCCCTCCTCTTTCTCTTCTTCTTCCCCTCCTCTTCCTCTTCCTCTTCTTTTCCTGCCTCGGGTCTGTTTATACAAACAGCACACCCAGTCACATGCCGGTCCTTCTGTGTGCTCTTTAGCAGACAAAAGCCTTACCATGAAGCTGCTTTAGTTTGGATCTGGAATGTTCCCCAAAGGCTCATATGTTAAAGGCTTGTTCCCCAGCTTCGTACTGTGTATTGGGAGGTGGTGGAAACTGCAAAAGGAGGAGCCTTTTTCCAGGTCATTAGGTCGCTGGTAGCCTGTTCTTGAAGGTGAATAGTGGGACTTCAGCACACTTCCCCCTCTTTTTCAATTTGGGGCTATGAGAGGAGCAGTTTTATTTTGCCACATGCTACTATGATTGCTGCCACACCATAGGCCCAACACAAGAGGGCCAATCAACCATGGACTGAAACCTCTAAAACCATAAACCAAAAAAAAAAAAAATCCTTTTCTCTTTATAAGTTGGTTATCTTGAGTATTTTTATAATGACAGAAGGCTGACGCAAGAGATGTCATGGGTGCCTGGGCACCACTGGGAGCCTGAGTCTGAGCCAGAACTGAAATGAAGCTAGAGCTACAGCCTTGGCCTGGGCTTTGGTTTGAATCTTGGCCTTGGCCTTTGGCTGGCAGAGCCTAAGACCCTTAGCAGTGTACCATGAGCATGCTTCCAGAGTCTGGGGTGGGTGACATAGGCAAGTGATTGAGCTGGTGGCCAGCACCCTTTGGGATCTTGGGTTTAGCTTCCATGAGCTCCACAAAGACCTTTATAGTCTCAGCACACACACTCATGGTCTTGGTGTTGTTGGCCTGAATCTTTTTCAGATCTTTCTTGTGCTTTCTGGCAAAACAAAAAACAAAAAACAAAAAACATGTTCCTCAGGAACTTGGGCTCTCCCAGCTGAGGAGATTTACCTCTTTGTGATTGTGGTTTCTTAATGTCATCTCTGTGACATTTGAAGGGTCTTAAGGTGTGTGACGCAGTTCTTGGACTTGGGCATGTCTGCAACATAACCCAAATCTCCCACTTATTCTTCCTTTGTATCAATAGTGTAAGGCCTAAAATCTTCTGTGCTGCCTCAAGGACCCCCAAAAGCCTAGCTATGAGTTGCCCAGCTCTTGCCAGAGATGCTTCTCCCCAGTGGAAACGACGTCCCACCTGGCTAAATCCTTGATTAGCTGAGCCAGATGCAGTACAACTGATCCTCAACCTAACAGCTTTTACTTCGATGCTAGCTCATGAAATTATTTAAACAAGCCAGTTACATTCTCACATGGGAAGCAGAGGTCGCCTCAGCCTCTAGTTAGAGCAAAGCCTGCTTCTCCATAGCCTGTGCTAGCTCACTCTGAGTGCAGTACCATGTGACCCTGCACACATATGACTAAAAAACTGCTGTCAGTTTCATTCGTCCGATGTTTAGCCATCTCCATTTAGGGCGGGGAATCCTTCCTTCAACAATGAGGTCAGCTAGGCATAGTGGTGCACGCCTATAACCCCAACACTCAGGAGGTGGAGGCCAGAGGACAGCCACGAGTTCGAGACCAGCCTGGGTTACATAGTGAGTTATACATGGGAGCCTGTCTCAAACCAGACCCCCTCAAAAATGAGGTGAATAGCAAGTGATCCGAGTAGCATCTTACATGGAGCTGTTCCTTAGCAAATTTGCTTTGATAGCATTCTCCTTATTCCTAACCAGTTTGGAAACCAAAAATGAAATAAATAATTGCTGTAGATGACTATAGATATTTTCCTACACAGAATCCTTTGGAATCATACAGCAACAACTGCTATTTACACAAATTATATGTCAAGCGATTTTTTCTTTACTGCTCACCGTACTGTAAAGCAATGAAAGCAAAACTGCCTTGGGACAAATCTGTTCTTTATTTCTATACTACTGATCTGACATTTTACTTTGTAATTCCTCATAACTAATAGAGGTAAATTGTAACACTGCCCAATTATGGAAACACAATCCTAGTATTGAGTATGAGTAAGAAACTAAAAACTACTACTAAGAGTACTTGAGAACTGGGACTTTTCCAAAATAAGAACTTACTTAATCTGTTGCACTGCCTCCAAGTATCTCATTACTTTGTAGATAAGAATGGCAATATGTGAAGTCCTTAAAAATCAAACAGACTCTTCCAAGAATCTGCGATTAGTATTAAACTTATTAGTGCTTCGGGGGAAGTTTTGTTTTATTTCTCTGTTACTTTATCACTCAGTTTGCCAAGGTCCATAGGAGTGGGGGTTCACGTTTTCACTTCAGGGGCTCCTGCTTATCCCAAAGCAGCCAGCAGCTTGTCCAGTCTTCCAGTCACACTCATTCCTGACAGGCCTCTGCTCCTCCCAGCACTCGCCCTTCTCTCTTCGCTAAGTGCTGGTCAGGGTGGGGACAGAGGATCTGAGAGGGAAATAGGACCTGGAAGGATGAGGAAAGTTCAAATTCACTCCCTTATTGGTCCTTGCCCACACTAAGAACATAATGACTTGCTTTTCAGCCTCAACTCTGCACAAAGAAATTTGCAGGAGACAAAAGTTAGCGGAAAATGATTACTAAATGATTCCAGAAATCTTTTGACCATAAGCCAAATGTAAGGGCCTTTCTCTGACCGACTGTCCGGCGCCTGGGTCAGACCGCGCCCAGCCTCTCCATTACTTCTTCTCCCAGAATGGATGTTGTGGACGAAACATTCAGGATGCTGAGACATGCTAGTCATGTGATAATTATAAGGCTACGAGCAGAGGCCAGGGTGCATGTGCGGATGTCTTGTTACTGAGGATGAAACCCTTCTCCAGTCAGTGGGGCCAGCTTGGCTGGGCCAGGGCTGTGTGTGCTGAGTAGCTCTGGGGACTCCTTGTGCAGATGACTTGGCTTCGCACCACTGGGACTTAAGTTCCGAATCTGGGCTCTCTCTGCTTCTGTGGCCAAGGGCCTGTACTTTCAAAACAGCCACAAGATGTGCTTTGTTCCCCTGCAACGCTGGGAGAAAATACACTACAAAAGAACTCTTCCTGCAACGACACTGAAGGGAGAAGACAGGCAGGGTGCCAAGCCCTGAGGTAAGGCAGGAATGCTTCTCATAGGAAGAAGCCAGGCGCAGCGGAAGGGAGCCCCTGGGAGGGCAGCTACCAGCTCTCAATTTTCAAGTCCAAACTTTGCTCACTGAGTGGTTCTGGCTTGATGGGCCATAAAAAAATACCCATATTAGCCCTCAAATATGAAGACCTTTCTCATTACTTAATGTATATACTTCCTAGATTTTGCTGGGGGTGGGTTGGGGGGTGCCAGGGATTGAACACAGGCCCTCACACTTCCTAGGCAAGCTCTCTACCATGTGAGCTAAATCCCCAACCACAAACTTCCTAGTTTTATTTAAAAATTTTAGGGAAAAAAAATAACAAAGAGGAAAAAATATTTTCCATATTCCAGGTATTTCATTTTAATACCTTTATATATACCCTTCCAATAGCTGCATATATGCTTATATACATATATGTTTTTAAACCAGAACATACCACAGTTGTGTAACCTGTTTTTTAGATAAATTTAAGAGCCAGGGGCAGTGACACATGCCTGTAAATCACAGCTAGTCAGGAAACTGAAGCAGGAGTTCAGCCTCTGCAAATTCTGCTAGCCTGGTCTCCACAGTGAGAACGCTTCTCAAAAAAAAAATAAATAAATAAAATAAAGTTTTTTATTGAGATAGAAAATGTAACATTAAATTTACCAACACTAACCATTTTGCACCATTTATTAATATTAAGCATATTTACATTACTGTACAACAGGTCTTTAGAACTTTCTCATCTTAAAAAGCTGAAACACTATGCCCACTAAACACAAATTTCTTCCCTTAACTACCTTTCACCTTTCGGTTTCTATGACTTTGACTATTTTAGGTACTTCGTATAAATGCTATCATATAGTATTTGTCCTTTTGTCACCAGTTGATTTCTCTTAATATAATGTCCTTAAGGTTTAGCCCTTCTGTAGCATGTGACAAGATTTCTTTATTTTTTAAGGCAGCATAATATTGCCTTATATAACACATTTTCTTTACCCACGAATCTGTCAATGGCCCACTGGTTTGCTTCCACTTCTTCGCTAGTATAGGTAATTATGATAGGTGTATAAATGATCTCTTTGAGTCCTTAATTTTCATTCTTTTGGAATTTATACCTGGAAGTGAGATTGCTCAATCACATGGAAGTTCTGCATCTAGATTTTTTAAGACGCTCTCCTATTGTTTTCCACAATAGCTGCACACAATTCCTTTTCCCTGTAAAAAGAAAGAACAACTGAGTCAGGCATGGTGGCACATGTATGTAATTCTAGTACTTGGGAGGCTGAAGCAAGAGGATTGCATGTTCAAGACCAGCCTGAACTACATAGCAAGACTCTGTCTCAAAAAAACAAAAAAGAAAGAAAGAAAGCACAAGTGGGAGTCAGGAAATGTGGGTCTTAATCGAGTCTCTGGCTTTGTGTAACTGAGAGCACAGTGTAACTGCTAAGGGATGAATTTGTTCCCCCAGAACTCATTAGTTGAAGGCCAAACCCTTAGCACCTCCCGATGTGACCATATTTAGAGATAAGCACTTTGAAGACGTGATTTAAATTTAAATGAGGTCACTAGGATGGGCCCTAATCTAATACTATAGTTGCACTTGTAAGAAAAGGAAATTCAGATACACAGAGACTATGGGACAGTGGCGGCAAACCCACCCACAGCACCCATGGTCTAGCACAGTTAGAAACAGAGTGGCGGAGTCACTCCCTTCCCTACATTCACCTGTAAACACTATACCATCCTTGAGAGTGCTCCGTGTGTCCGTGATCCTAAGACAGGGAAGGTGTGAGGCAGCTCCCTTCTCTCCATTCAACCATAAGTACAAGACTATCCTAAAGATTATTCAGGCTCCAACTTAGGAGGTCTCGCAGATTGCTGACATCAGAAAAGAGAGATGGTGGGAGGCACCCAGAACCAGTAGCTATCTGACCCCATAAGTACTGGGAGCCTGAGTTGCAAAGGCCCTTTTCTTGCCTGCTTTGCCCTTCCACCTGTTCTTGCTGCTGCCCTGACATCTTCAATAAACATAACTACATACTACAAGGTGTACACTTGGAAATTCTTTCCTTGTCATACACAAGAACCTGGAGCATTTGGGCTCACTCAACTGTATCACTGTAGCAGGCTGTTTGTATCATTGAAACCTCTAAAAGCTTCACCATTGTTGCTCTAGGAACTCGGGTAACATAGAGAAAAGGCCCTCTGAGCACACGGTCAGAAGGAGGCTACTTGCAAGGCAAGGTGAGAGGCCACAGAAGAAACCAAACCTTTGTTCTTGGACTTTTAGACTTTAGGACCTTAAGAAAATAGCTTCTGCTATGTAAGTCAAACATTCAGTGGTATTTTGTTGTGGCAGTACTTACAAACTAATACAACAACACAAAGTTGTATGTGCTTTATGAGGTCCAACACTACATTTCTATGTATTGTAGCTACATGATTCTTAAATCCTCAATGTGATTTATGTTAATGAAATTACATTACAAAGAATGCTAAATTTCACAAGCATATATAACTAGGAATCCAGAAGAAAGACAGATGTCAGGATTGTAGATTCAGTGGATTCATGTGTTTTCAAGGGTCCAGATCATTTTCTGCCTTTTTTCTCTGTGTCCCACAGTGTGGGCTTCCACCTAAGCCTGGGATTTGAGAGTGATGGCTGCCACAAGAGAGAAGGACAGATTCTTCCTTCCTTTCCTTTTTTTGCTATGTAGTTCAGGCTGGCCTTGAACTCACTATGTAGTGATCTATCCCAGTGATCTTTTGGCCTTGGCCCACTGAGTGCTGTCATATCCTTTCTAACACAATTTGAAGAGGGGAGAAGAAAAGGCCACCCCACTTCTATTAACATTTCACTGGACAAAATGGCTCAGACCTGTCCATTTCTGATTCGTTAACTTAAAATTATAGGCGCTATGAAAGGCTTGAAGTGATAATCTAGCTGGCAAGGATGTGGGGGGGACTGAAGGTTGCCTGCTAAATATAGGTATAAATCATTTAATTACTGGTTAGTTATGATTTCTGTGTAATTTTCATGCATACTTGGGAAAACAAGACCATAATATATAAATACATTTCAAATATCAGAACTCTTTTATGAATACTAAATTTAACAATTACTATATTGAATATAGCTATATATTTTATAAACATTTAACTAAATATTTAATGATTTTTTTATATCACTTTTCTTTGTGTATTTAGAAGCCAGTTTTGTGGGGGAGTGTTGGGGATGAAACTCAGGGCCCTGCACTTGCTAGGCAAGTGCTCTACCACTGAGCTAACTCCCCGACCCCTAGAGGCCAGTATTTCTTTCAGATCTCAAATATTCAGCTTTTGCAAAGCTTATAGACTGTAGACATTGTGTGCAATGAATGAAAAGGCCCCAGAGGCAAGACTGGAATGTGACGGTAATTAAGAAAATCCAAAATTTGATAAACTATTGTGTTCGTTGTTAGATGAAAATTACGTTTATAGGAGACACAAAGTCCCTTTGGAGGCTATGAAGGAGAAAGCAAAAATAGTAACAATTTCCAATGTGTATTCAGTACCATCCAGGGAAATACATTTTGACAAAGAAAATCAAAGAAGTTGTGGGCAAGCATTACTAAAAATCTCTTTTTTTTACTAATATATCCTTGAGCCAGTGTGTCTGACATACAACAAAAACCAAGGCCAACCAGAGCAACTATAGAATAGCAAAACTCCAAAGAACTACATTTTCTTTTCTCTCTTGCATACTGGGATGGCATTCAACACTATATTGGCCAATGAGATACAAATGAAAATCTACTGAAGATTTCTGCAAAACTTTGCTTTCCTATTATAGAAATCCCCCTACTTTCCTATTATCTCTTTTTCTTCTCCATAACTGGAATGCAGATTTGGGGCTGGAGGTAAAGCAGCCATTTTGTGCATACAAAATTAACTTGAATAGTGAAACCCCACACCATTCTTGGTAAATTGAAAAGACACTATAGCTAATGATGTCAATGAGCTGCTTCTCCAATTCAGGGCTGCCTCCCTTTGGATACATAAGGAAGAGAAATATCGCCTTGGTTGAGATACCTAATCTGGTTTCTGCAGCATGCGGTTGATATGGTAGGCTTTTAGTTGGGCCTAATAACAAATAGCACTTAAACATGAATGGGGTGGACAAAGTTCCCAAGCCCGAGCTAACAGCAGCAGAAAGGTGCAGGATAAATAGCATTTATCTTATCATGGGTATCTGAATTGTTTATTAATGTGCAAACATGAAGAGGAAATGAGGCTCAAAGGTTAGATTGAGAACAGATTTTAAATCATCTTAGCTCAATGAAAATGTAATATGAGCTAAGTATGTAACTTTAAATTTTTTTGTTAACAGCATCAAACAGGTAAGAAAAAACAAATAAAATTAATTTTAATAATACATTTTATTTAACCTAAATGTACAAGTTATTTCTACATATAATCAGTAAAAGTTAATGACTTTTTTCATTTTTTTAAGTGACATCTTCAAAATTTGGTGTGGACCGTACACTCTGAACGAGGATTGGTCACATGCGGCTGGTGACCACCATGGGAGATAGTGCAGTTTGGAACCTTTAATCTCATAATCAGAAGTTTTGAACTTAAACCACAGAAGTGTAAACAGAATCGTAATTTAATTTCTAATAAAACTAGCATATTCTAGACATTAATGATATTGTGTAATATTTCCACAGATTATGGTTTTTGGAAACAAATGTAGTTGATATTCAAGATCATATACTTCTGTGGATAGCTACAGGAATGATCTAGGATCTCAGCTCAGGGATATTTACTGAGGTCTCTCAACACTGGGCTGCTTTTTTCCACCATAACATTTTGGAGTATTTGTGGGAAAAGAGAGGAGCCAATAAGAAAAAAAGCAAGATTAGCTACTACAGAAAACTGTGATCGGTGTGCTACCAAACTGTCTTCTTGAATTTTTTATGTTTTATACAGTTGAAATTATGCTTTTTATACTACTGTTTATTCTTAAGATTATTTTATAAGCATTTTTTCTATTAAAAATTCATTAAAAATGCCATTGTCAGTGACTAAACTATCTCTTCATATGAAACAACTACAATTTTCCTAGTGATTACTTTAATGTACACTTAGGGTTTTCCAGATTTTTACTGTTAAAAATAATTTGTGCTAACCATCTTTATATAGAAAACTATTCTTGCAACTTATTTTATTTTCTTAGGATAGATTCCCAGAGGTAAAATTACTATGATTAAAAATTTTGAACACTTCTTGAAATCTTGATATAGACTTGCCAAATGACTTCCTTGGAAGTTTTGAACCAATTTACACTCTTAAAAAAATTGTGTGAGCACACATAACAACACTCTGTAACCAGCATTCTATAATAACCTTTTGAAGAAGGCAATGGGAGAGAGAATAAAGATGCTAATTTATGTGGAGAATATATCTCGATGTGCTTTAATTTCTATTGATTGCTATTTAGAATGAACATTGTTTTCCTTTGTCATTTAGCAACTGTCTCTCTTATCATTTTAACGTACTGTTTATATACTAACAATAAGAATAAATTGTCATGTTTGTATTAAAAACTTTTTCAGTTTGCTTACTTGTACTTTTTTTTTTTTTTAAAGTCTGGCTCATTGTGGTATTTTTACATAACATAAAATTCACCCTTTTTAGTATAAAGTTCTATGAATTTTCATAAATGCATAAAATCAGGTAATGATTATCACTACCAAAATACAGTATTTCATCACCTCCAGAAAGTTTTCCCATGTCCTTTATTTATTTATTTATTTATTTTTTTGGTGCCGGGGATCTAACTCAGGGCCTTGTGCTTGCAAGGTAAGCTCTCTAACCACTGAGCTAAGTCCCCGGTCCCTCCCATATTCTTTTTAATCAATTCTCTTCCTACTTCCAGACCCTGAAAATTATGCATCTGTCTTCTGTCCTTACGGTTTGGTCTTTTCCAAAACGTTATATAAATGGAATCATATAGGATATAGCTTTTTTTGTTTGTTTGTTTTGTTTTGCTTCGTTTGGTGCCGGAGATTGACCTCAGGGCCCTGTACTTGCAAGGCAAGCACTCTAATCACTGATCTAAATTCCCAGCCCTGAATATAGCTTTTTGAGGGTGGCTTTTTTATTTTTTAATTAGAGTAAAGCATTTGAAAGAGTCATGCATGTTATTATGTATATCAGTATTGTGCTTCTTTTTTATTGCTGAGTAGTGTTCTATTATATGGAATCCTACTTGTTATTCATATACCAGTTGAAGGACATTTGAATTATTTGTAATTTTTATTAATGATGAATAAAGTCATGAAAAACATTCACATACAAGTATTCAAACATAAATTTTCATTTCTGTTATGTAAATACCTAGAAGTGCTACAGTTTATATCTCAAAAGTCCTCCAAAGGCCTATGTATTAAGACATGGTCCAGGAAACTGCTGTCAGGATGTCTGGGTTCTTTAAGAGGTATAGTGGGAAGTCTTTAGGTCATTGGGTGCATGCTCTTAGGAGGAATTGTGGGACCTTGGTCTCGTCCTCATTTTCTTGTTTCCTGGCCATGAGATGAATGGTTTTGCTCTGTCACCCTCAAAGAGCCACTCTCAAAAAGCTATATGTCCCATCATAATATGCTGCCTTGTGACAGGCCCAAAAGCAATGAGACCAACCAATCATGGACTGGAACTCAACCACTGTGTTCCAAAATAAAACTTTTTTCTTCATAGGTTAATTATTTTAAGTGTTTTATTATAGTAATGAAAAGCTGACTAACACAGTTGGGTGGTATGGTAAGCATACATTTAACTTATTATGAAACTGTCTAATTATTTTCCAAAATCGTTGTACCAGTTTGTATTCTGGTACAACTGGTATTCTGTACCAGTTTGTATTCTGTTGGTGCTGTTGTTTTTGATTGGGTTTTTAGTTTTTCAGATTTTTTTAGCTATTCTAGTAGATATAAATCAATCATTTATTATGAATTTAATTTACATTTCCCTGAGGATGCAAAAACAAACCAACGATACCTAATGGAATGTGTTAGCTTTCTGTTGCTGTAGCAAAATACCCAAGAAACACAACCTAAAGGAGATAGAGTTCATTTTGGCTCATGGTTTCAGGGATTTCAGTTCATGGTTAACTGGCTCCTATAGCTTTTAAACCTGTGGTGAAGAAGAAACATCAGGCTAGAAGGCATGGAAGAAGAAAACTACTCTCCTCATGGTAGGAGAGATGGAGGGGGGAGAGAGGGAAGGAGAAAGAGGGAGATAACAGGGAAGGAGAGAACCTAGTGTTGGGCCCAAGGGCATGCCTCCATCCCCCACTCCTTTCACCGGGGCCCCACCTCATGGGATTCCATCATCTCCTACTCCTGCGTCAGATTAGGTGATCACCACTGGACTAATCTATTGATGAAGTTAGTGCCTTCATGATCCAATCATCCTGGATCTGGAGTCCTACCTCTGAGCACGTGAACCTTCTTGGGGACATTTCATTTCCAACCCATAACATAGAATAATATCTGAAGGAAATTAACAGTGTTTGTGAATTCAAACATATTGCCCTTTTTATTTATTTTTCCAGTGTTTCTTAGATTAGAAAGTTTTTTCTTACTGAGAAACCAGAAGAAAATTCAGCTTTATTTTTAGGGGTTTTAAAAAGTGATTTCCTCTAAAATTTTCACAGTTTAATCCATATGGGCATGTATTTAATTTGTTGAATGATGATGTTGAATATCTATATTCACTTTTTTGTCTAAAAAATAAGGCTAGTCAGGTTTTTTCTATAACTTTTATTGATGAATCCATAATATATTCATCTCATTTATTTGCAAAACCTCCCTTGTTATACAGTAGAGTTTATTGCTCCTAGATAATCAAGTCTATTCCATATTTCTGTCCATTCATTCAACAAGTGTTTATTGGCACTTTCTATGTACCAGGAACTATTCTAAGTTCTGGTAATATATGAGTGAACCAAGAGCTGGGCATGGTGGTGCACGCATGTAATTTCAGCACTCAGGAGGCTAAGGGAGGAGGATGGTTAAGAGTTTAAGGCCAGCCTGGGCTACATAGTCAGTTCAAGGCCAGCCTGAACTGTATAGCAAGACCCTGTCTCAACAGGACAAAACAAAAGGAACAATCACAAAAAACAAAAAAGAATGAACAAAGAAGTAAAGTCCCAGATCTCCTGGAGCATATAGTCAAGTCAAGAAGACAAATAATATTTACAGAAATTCATAAATGTATAATATTTTGAGTGGTGGCAGATGCATAGAAGGGAAGTAAAGAGAGTGAGGGAATAATAACTAGCAAGTGCCATTTGGGGTACATTTGTCAGACTGACCCATCGGAGATGTGAGTTGAGACCTGAATATATTAAAGTAGCAAGGTATGGAGGCATCTAGAGGAGGAGCATTCCAGGTACGGCCATCAAAACATACAAAGGTTTCGTGATGGGAATGAATTTGAAATGTTATGGAAACAGCAAGGTGGCCAATGCGGATGAAGCTAAACAATGGAGATGATAAATGGGCTCCTTAAGAGCTCAGATTGCATAGATCCTCCCAGATAAATTTTATTCTAAATCACATGGGAAGCTACTAGAGGATTAAACAGTGAGAGACATATTCTGATTTATCTTTTTAAAAGATTAATCTGGCTATTAGTTTCGATCTTAGGAGTTCTTCAAAAGCCTGAGAGATTCGGGACTTTTAAAAGGTGGGGCCCAGTCAGAGGTCTTAAGGTCACTAGATACAATGTGGTTTAAATCCCAGCTCTGGCCAGACATGGTGCACACCTGTAGACCCAGCACTCGGGAGGCTGAGGCAGGAGGATAGACTCAAGTTTGAGGCCAGTCTGGGATACATAGTGAGCCCTATCTCTAAATAAATAAACAAACAAACAAATCCTAACTCTGCGGCCCATTGTGGGATGTGAGGCAAATTACATAATTACCCTGAGCCTCATTTTCTTCATCTATGAAATGGAGAAAAAATATCTGTTGTTGGTTTTTTAATGACAGAGAGCACTTTTATGTCTACACAGGAGCACTCTCAATTATTTGGGTTTTAATTAATATATATCACGTTAAAGCATTTCTATGTAAAAACCTGGTGTCATTTAAGCCATTAAGCATAATACATATTAGCTCATAAATTAAGCGGAACTTCTTTCATTCATTCTTTAACATTCCTAACATTCATTTAGTAAGGTTCAGTTCACTAGTAAATTTAACAGATGGGTATTTCTTAAGCAGCAAATCCTTCCTACATAATTAGATTCCTTTAGACATTCCAAACCATAATTATAAATTTACTTTAGCTTATCCTCTGAAACTTCAAACACTTGACAACTTTTTTGATCGTATGAATAGTATCTTCTTGGGATATTAAATAATTCTTTAAAGGATCAGTCTTAAGAATTTAAACATCATATTTTCTTAAACATATCAAATACCTTTTTAAAAATCACATCACAAAAAAGCATGACAAACAAAATTTACTGTTAACAGTTTACACAAATATATCACCACCTAAAGGTACAAAAAATTTTAAATGCTTTTCTGTGTTTTCCTTCATTTACCTTTTTTAGATCACCTAAGATGACTTCAGTTGAAAATGAATCTGGTTTTGAACTCATTTTCTGTGCTGTTATTTCATTTCATTTTGTTTAATAATTTTAGGTCTCTACGGACCCTCATCCTTAGCATTGGATTGGTTATGTAAGATTAAATATGATAAAGAATATGAACAGATTTTCTCATATAGTATTCATAATACCAGAGAGACTCAGTTAATCACAGATTCTTAGAGTTAGAATGGAAGATTAGATAGATTACAAATAACTTTCCAATCTCGGTCCTCTTCTGCCTTATAAGAAAACCTGATATATCTCTGGGCACAATATATTTAGCTTTGAAAAGTACATTTCCTAGTCTCCCTTGCCTCTGGTATGGCCATGTGACTAAGTGCTGGCAAGTCAGATGTAAGCATATGAAAAGATACAACTGTAGAAATTTCAGGTAGTCTCCTTAAAAGGAAGGGGCAGCCCTTTCTATTACCTTTTCCTCACCTTCCATCTGTGTATAATGGGAAGTGCCAGTGCCAGGTGCCACAGCCCAAGAATGGCAGAGAAACTGGGAAGGAAGCTCCAGTGCCTGAGGACCATGGAGCTCCATGCTAGGTCTAGACAGACTATCTAAATTTGCTTTAAAGGAAAGGAAAATAAAGCCTCACTTTGTCAAAGCTGTTGCTTTTTAGGCCTCTATCACTCCCAGACGGATTTAATCTTGACACATCATATATCTTATTGTTTCACCTTCCTTAACATCACTTTCCTTAGCTTAATATTATAAGCTAAAGACCAAGTATTTTACATGAATTAGGTACATGGAGAGAGTCCTTATTAAACATATATTTTTAGCTGTTACCACATTAGAATTTTTTGTTTAGTATTTAAAATTTATTTTATAGTATTTTTCAGGTAAATTTAGACTAAATAAGACTAAATTTTATTTAAAGAATATCCAAAAGGGAAGCTGGGTATGGTGGTACATGCATGTAATCCCAGCACTTGGGGAGGCTGAAGCAGGAGGATGGTTGAGCATCCAGGCCAGCCTGAACTACATATGGAGACTGTCTCAAAAAAAAAAAAAAAAAAAAAGCAGGAAAGACAAAGAAATATCCAAAAGAAATATCCAAAGGAGCATTAAGAAGAGAATAAAACTGCACGCATCAGCCTGTGTGAGATGTGGGCCACTCGAGGGTGCAGGAGGCAAGCCCCAGGCCCTCAGCAGAGGTACGCGGAGTCTGGGCTGAGCCTGGTGCCTCACCCACGAGCTCTCCTAACCTTTGGTTCAACTTCCGCCCCCACATCCAACACTGTCAGATTGTCTTCCCTCATCTATTGTTCCCAAAGAAGCATTGCAGAATTATAACACAGAAATTGGAGTTTTTCTTTCATTTAGCACTTAAAATATTTGAAACTGTATGAGATGATGATTCAATTCCAGGAAATTTCAAGTGTCCTGTGACACTCGTTCAGTGAAGTGTTGAAAAAAGGACTACTCTAGGGTTTTAGGGAAAGATGTGAGCAAGCCAATTTGTAGGAGGTAAGAACAAAATGTGACTTCAAAAGAATACCTCTTTCATCCCCTTGTGGTTTGCAACATTGCTCTTCTCTGCCCCACTCCTACAATGTTCTCTTGAGCTTCTCTGTTGGAAAAGTCAGAAATTCCAGTTCCTAGTTTCCCCACAGCAACTAGCTTACATGCTCCTTTGAATTCTATTTATTAAACGTATGTGTGTGCACACATGTGTGTATTTGTGTATTTCAATTATAAGCTCTTTGAAATCCTTTGAAGGGATTTTTTTTTTCTTTTTGGCTTTTGTTTTTTTTTGGTTTTTGGTTTTTTCCTTTTTTGGCTTTTTGGTTTTTCTCACTGTATAGCTCGGGCTGGCCTTGAACTCACTATGTATCACAGGCTGGACTCGAACTCACGGCAATCCTCCTGCCTCAGCTTCCTGAGTGCTGGGATTACAGGTGTGCACCACCACAAGTGACTCTAGTAAATGCTTCTTAAAGTATCAATATTAAACACTCTCTCCCTTACTTCTCTTCTCTTTTTTTCAAAGGTTGACAATGTAAGCTCCATATCATAGATGAGAAAACTGAAATTCAGACATTAGATATTTGCCCAGGGCCTCAAAGCAAGTATGTATTGAAGCTATGTATTAATCTCAAATTTATACAACTTTCTCTACTGCCTTCTCCACCCATGACAGAAACCCAGGTAGAAATAAAATCACTTGCTACCAGACAAATGCAAAAGTCACAGGCTTTGGATTATTTCCTAGCTATGTGAACTCAGGGAATAGATTTCATTAAAGTCAGTTCTGTCATCTATAAAATGGGAATAATTAATTATACTGGTTCCTCAATGGGATTGCCAAGAGAATGTAGCCAAGAGCTTGGCACATGCTACATATTGCATGAATAGTAGTAATGGTGGCTTTTTAAAATCAATTTTAATCTTCAAGATGCTAGCTGAGAATCTTGTATGTACAAGAAGTAAGATCTCTGGATATTTTTAAAATAACACTGAGGAAATATAAATTCAATCTTTCTACACATTTTTATTGACACTTAATCTGTGCCAGATCAGTTGGAAGGACAGAGGATCCCAGAACGTATTACATTCCAGCAAAGTGATGGTGCAACCAAATGAATGTGTCAGTCTCTTGGTAAGTACAAAGTTAATAAGTGCAACCAGCAGATAAAGTAATGAAGATAGGTTTATTACTTGGAGCAAGTAAGGAGCACATTGGAGGTAATTATCCCAAAGGTGTCCTACTGAACAAAGCAAGAGCTTTTATTGGGGAAACTCATATTCACAAAGAAAGTCTCATCATTGCAGGCAGAGGTGGGCACATTCTTGAGCATGCTCAGTTTGAAGTCATGTATCTCCATATATCACATGTTCCAAAAATGGTGGATGGTAGCAACTCTGGGTGGAAAATTAAGTAATGAAATGAGCAAAGTTTATTCTGGGTCACTTAAAAAGAGTGGGACAGAAGAATGATGATTTTGCCTGGTTCCTTGTATGTGTCTTTGAGAGCTTGTGCCTGGCTAAGCATAAGCTTTATCACACAGCTACATTCTAGTCTCTTAAGGTATCTCATTTAATCTTCATCATACTGCCCAGCAATGAATACTGTTACTATCCCATTTCATAAAAAGTATCATCCAGGAGCCAGAGGTGAGGGTACAATCCTATAATTCTAGCTACTCAGGAGGCTGAGAGAGGAGGATTGCAAATTCAGGGCCAGCCCAGGCAACTTATTGAGAGCCTATCTCAATGTGAAATGAGGGGGCAAAAAGGGGCTGGGGGGTGTAGCTCAGTGGTAGAGAACTTCCCTATACCCTGGCATACTCCAGGCCCTGGGTTCCATCCCCAGTACTGCAAATGAAAAAGAAAAAATTGAACAGAAATCTGCACCTCTTCCATTTAATTCATGGGCCAGAACTGAGGCATACAGCCATGCCCCACTGCATGGAAGCCTAGGAAGAGTAGTCTTTATTCCATGTGGCTGTGTAGTCAGCTAAGTACTAAAAGGTCTCTTATGATGGAGGAATTAGGAGGGGGAATATTGAGGGATAATTAATCTCTATCACATTTAGCAAGGAGGAAAATCTATCTCATTACTATATTTATTTTTGAATGTGAGACCTAAGAGAGATGCTTTCTATAAGAGATCCTAGATACCATAATGAGATGACTCAGGCAATGGCTAGCATACTTTGCCATCTACTGCAATCACCTGGGAATCTTTAAAAACTACTGGTGTCTGGCTTCCATAACCGATCATTCTGATTTAATTGCATAAAATGAAACCTTGGCTTTAGGAT